>WUAP02031455.1:0-19056 GCA_015163945.2 Stichodactyla helianthus | reverse complement strand
TTAATGTTATTCCTTTCTCACTAAATTACAAAAGTTCTTTCCTCCTATGACAACCTTCTTGCAACTAGGTGTATATACTGATGTTTAATACACAATATTTACTGTATTTGGTGGCTGTTACCGCTTTTCTAACGGTCTACAAAACGCATTTAGAGTGGTTTTCATTAACCCGTGAAATACACTTTAGCGTATTACGCTTTATCACACTTCGATTCTTTTGTTTTTCATTGTGTCTATCTGACTATTAAACTCTAATTAGTACACTTTGTTTCACGGGTTAATGAAAACCACTCTAATATCGATTTTCTTTGTGTTTTGTGCCCCTCCCACGACCATGATCCTTAGCGTTGTGACGTGACGTCATAATGAAACGACAATTAAACAAAGATTGCTAATACAGACTCTAGCGGCAAAACAATCCCCCCCCCCCCCACCCTACTCCCTGTAAAATCTCATAAATTATATTTTCATCTTGACCTAAAGTAGTTTTTCTCTGGCGGAAGTCTTTAGGGAGTCTGTATTAATAATGCCACCTCATTTATGAATTATTCGAATGCTTCACTCAACTATTAAATTAACCAAAAAACCAATAGGACATTTGCATGGTGGCGTAATTTACTACCAAGACCAGAATGCTTTGAGTGGCTTCTATTGTCAGGCAAATTTTACCAATTGCCTCTTTATTCCCAGGAGAGTAGAATAATCTGAATAACAAAGGATTCTGGTAGTGGTAGTAAAATGACGCCATCATGCGAATGGCCTGTTATCGTCGAATTTACGCAGTGCATGTGAATTATCATTTATTTAAGGTTTCACAGCGAGTAAAGTCCTTAGAGTGTTTTTATCGTATTTATTTCGGACTGAGTCAATGAAGACACCAGTGGTGGTAGAACTGTGTATAAGATTAGGTCAGTGTAGGATTTTCTCCAGTCTTCTCTCGGTTGCCTTGTACACAGGAAACCCATTACGCGTGTGCTGTTTTCAAAATTGCGTGCTACAACTGTTTCAAAGTTGTCAAAATTTGTGGGCGCGTGTGTGTTGTTTAAATTATTGTGTGGTAAGTAGAAATTCTTTTATATTAGATGTGGCACTACTAGTAAACTAAGTTATTTAAAGAACATTAGACGCCTTAGAAATTTTGATCTCTTTTTAGAGATTTGCAATCACAAACAATGATTTTACAGCTCTGTTCTTGAAAATTCAACGAAGACGTCATTTTACTACCGCTACCAGAATGCTTCGCGAACTTTCTCCGGATTTGTATTTCCTCGTGAGAATGATAAAGTAATTGGATCTAATTAACTGACAAGGTGCGCAAGGGATTCTGGTAGTTGAAGTGAAGTGCTATCATGCGAATGCCCTATTTTAGTGAATGTTCTTTTTAATATAATCATCGATTAAATTTATCCTTATCTTCACACGTTAAAATAACATGTTATTTTCACATGTTTATCGATAATTATATATATTATACAGAATATTACATAGATGCTTGGAGATACGAATTTTATCTTCGAGTGTTGAAAAATTTTCTACTCGTTCGCTGCGTTCACTCGTGAAATATCTTTTTTTCAACACTCAAAGATAGAATCTGTTATCTCCGCACGCCCATGTAATATCCTCTATTTAATCACCTTATTAGTCTTTTAATAGCGAATTCATTTTATTAAAGTTATTAACCTGAAAATCAACAAAGTTGGCTCCGATGGTGGTAAAAAGAAACGTTTATCAGGATCTTCAGCGGCCCAGCTTTGTAGAATTTCAAGTGGCATTAACTTTAATGAAATGAAGAATAAACAGGCAGTATATCACTGACAGGTCACGTGATCTTTTCGCGCCATCATGGATGGCAATGTATTAAATCAAAACGAACAGATTTTTCCTTGACAATTTTAGTCATTTATACTTGTGTACACGGAATTTTTCCTTGACAACACTTTTGGTTCAAAAACTAGCGTGCTAGCTTTTCAACAAGGAGAGTGTCAATAAGAAAATCGGATTTGTTCGTATAGATGATGCTACAAATAACAGTTTTTTTGTAGGGCTAAACTTACCGTGAAGAGGTCATAAGTTTTTTGATCCCCCGAAATCACCCCCACAATCCTGTGCGGTTCCAGCTCGTTACCCGAGTCTTCCTCTGAACTTCGAAAAGGCAAATAGACCTTTCCCGAATTCGCTTGGATGATCACGAAACAATGGTTTCAAGTCGAGGTTGTCCTTGATAAACAAAAGAATCAAGTTCAGTCTCGACTTGGCCAACCATTGTTTCGTGATCATCCAAGCGAATTCGGGAAAGGTCTATTCGACAATTGGCATATGCTAACGTATGTGTTAACCGAGCAATGTTGCTCAAGAAATTAGAGAATTTACCGATAAAGCGGAATGTCATCACATGACCCGTTAGTTGATATGTCGTATTGCTTTCGTCAAAGATCGCTATGAATAGTAACCGGGCCTTTGTGTGAGAGAATTACTGATGTCACGTGATAAAGGTCTTCTCGCGTTTATGTTAAGGCTGGTTTACCGTAGAGAGGGGAGGGGTTATAGTAAGGTTGCAGGTATTCATATCAATCCTACCAGGATCGACTAGACTGTCCCTTTTGGGCTTTAATCACGTGGCGACCATGTTGGTTGAAACAATACATTTTACATGGCCTCGCATTTAAACACTTTAAACGAGTTCACGCGGGGAAGAACAAAAGTTTTCATTTTCTTGGGAATAAACACGGCTGGCGTGTGATTAAAGCCCATGAACACGTGCACAGGTGTTTGTTTCCAACAAGGATCAAAACCATGCTTTAGTCACCTTTGCGAGGCAATGACAAGGCATGTTTGAACCGGTCTGAATTGTTTTATTCTGTGTTGATTTAATGTTCCCCTTGATGAATTTCAGGTTCTAGTAGGGGAGGGAAGGTAGAGGTTCAATCCATTGACTTCCAGCTCTAATGTTTCGCGAATTGCTCCTTCAAGTCTCGCTTGGACAGGAGGAGCGTTGGATTACTTGATTAGGGTTTTGTCCAACGAGCCTCGCTTTGAGGACTTCCAAAACGAATATCTCCAATGAAAACGAAATTTTTAACGCGAACAATGTCTTTACACCATCCTTGTCATTGTTTTGCATTAATAAATAATTTTTAGAATAAATATATCAAAAGATGAATAACTGTGAAAGCCTCATCCACACGAACGGGTTTATCCTTGAAAGGTTGTTTTGCTCGTGTAGACAATAATATATGACAAGTTATTCCTTGAGAAATCTCCTTGTGCAAAAGCAATTGTGCCATATTTGAACAATAAGACTTTTCAAGGAAAAACTCGCGGCTTAGAAGCCCGTTCACACGGGCAATTTTTTTTCTCTGCAATGGAAAATCGTGCATTTTAACTACCGGCGGTTCTAGGGCGATTTTCTAAGTTCACGTCGTCGATGAATCGCCGTTGTTTCGCCGTTGTTTCGAACATGTTCGAATTTAGTGGGATTTTGCGGCGATTTGCACTCAAATCGCCCGTGTAAACAGGCGTTAAGACAGTATTTACGTCCGATAGTTGTCGTAACATTCACTATTGCTGGTCTCACAAAATGCTTATCTTAAATTTCGTTACTATAGTATCTGGTATGAGGTCGAGACTTGAAAGACGCGATGTTGTACAATGGAATATCAGTCTTGATGAAATTGAAGATAATGTAATATATAAACACTTTGTATAAAGAAGAAATGAAAAGTGTAGCTAAAGAGAGTGAAATGTTATCTATATAAATATATATATTATATATATATATATATGTAAATATATATATGCGTACAGAGATATCCTCTTAGTACAATAAAAACGTAAAACAAATGCAAAGAAAAAATATGTATAAATGCCGCGTACGTACAGGGAGATGATCTGTGGGCAATACCAACTGCAGGGGGTTTTCTAAGGGAGGTTACTTAAGACTCGCGCGCGCACTTTTGGCCAGAAGCCACAGGAAACCCAAAAAGCGCGCGAAAAACATCCAAGGCGACCAAAACACCAATGTATAACATTAACAAGACTTCAAATCAATACAACACTAAAGTGATGTAAAAATCAAACGCCAAGAGTAGATTGATTTTTGAGTGATTAATATCGTATTTATAATGAGGGTTTACTACAAAAGGGGGTGACTAGTCACCCACTTCACCACCCCTGGATCAGCCCCTGCCCTGAATGCGTAACGTACAGGGAGATGATTTGTTGGTAATACAGTGATCCCCCTGAATGTGTAACGTGCGGGAAGATGATCTGTGGTTAATACAGTGACCCCCTGAATGTGTAACGTACGGGAAGATCTGTGGGTAATACAGTGACCCCCCTGAATGCCTAACATACGGGAAGATGGTCTGTGGGTAATACAGTGACCCCCCTAAATGTGTAACGTACAGGGAGATGATCTGTGGGTGGTACAATTACTCCTCCCCTTGAAGGTGTAACTACAGAAAGAGTCGTTGACTTTGCCTTCCTTCGTAAGATTCAGTTCATAAATGTGGCTCTTTTCCGAAAGAAGATTAAAGGCATCCGTCAATAATGAAGCAAAATCCCATTAAAAACCAAACAATAGTCAAGCACATTGTCGCTTTAAAGTCCTTTCAAATCAAGGAAGACGTCTTGCTGTGAGCTAGATAATGAGAAATTCTAAAAGGTCGCCAAAAACAACACGTTAGTCAATAAACAGTGGCTATAGGTACCGCTGAGAACCCTGTGGGAGCTGGTCCTCGCTCGATTATAACCAGAATACTGAAGGAAAAAGGATTTCGCAAATGAAGACTCAGAAACATTTCGACAGATAATTAACCAATCGGAAATCATTCATCTCTCGTAGATAAACTATGAACATTCAACTGGTGACTCAACAGGTCTTTCTGCTTTTTACTGGTATGGATTTTCAGTTTCTAAAAAACCTGTGAATTATGGAAATAATAATATTTAGGTATTGTTTTTATCGTTGTTTTGATCGGTATTTTAATGTTGGCCCTTGCGGTAGGATTATTGTGTTGTCTGTAAATCAAATGCGATCTCCTGCCGCGAATCAATTACAAGAAGAAATCTTCGTCTTCTTGTTTTATTGTTTTAAGTTTAGGCCGTTTTAGCCGTACCTCTTCATCCCAACATCTTTCATGTCCTCCTGACCCCTCCCCTCCCCCCAAGAATGATGTACAAACGTCATCTTTGTTCTATTCACCTTTCCGAAATTCAACGGAGGACTGGACACGAACTCGTGCCGCACAGAATTGTGGGGCTGAATTCGGGAACATGATCAAAAAGTGCTGCCATCTTGCATTGGATTCTGGGATTGATTTTAGGGACGCGATAGAGTTCGTACCCAGTCCGGCTTTCTTCCAATTTTGTCATCCAATCAGATGCTTGAATACATTTCACCTTCATACTGTGACTTTCAATTGGCTTCCTCCATCAACCAATCAAATTGAGGGTGGAAATGTATTCCATTCCAGTCTTTCAATCGGAATAATGCTTGAATACGTTTCAAACTCACACAGTGATTGACTCTCTTATTTGACTTACTCTCTGAACTTCAAATGAAATTTAATATATTCCAGTCATCCAATCCATGTTACGGTTGAAATGACGTTTCAAGTTTCTAGTGAAATGGTTTCTCTTTCAGTGTAAAACTATTTCCTTTATTTTTTCGATTTTTTTTAGGAGTGAAATCAGTCCATGACTCAACAGTCTAGAAAAGATTATCATTGAGAATCTCGAGAGATTTTTGTTTAAAGTTGATGATTGACCATCTTCATTATTTGACCTTCGCAATGGACAGTGCCACAGGACTGAACAGCAAAAATAACAGCTACGAACTACAGACAAGCAAACTGAGAAATCTAGTTTCATTTCTTTGATGAACTGTCCGAGCATAATAACAGCACGTTAAAATGAATCCGAAAACTTCATCAAATGAGGTGATTTTTCTATTAAATTGCATTTCGTGATGGGATTTTTTTTTTAAATAGTGCTGAAATTGTCACAAAGTGATGACAAGTAAAAAGTCATAACTTCGTCCAAGAGAGCGGCGTAAATTTATGCTCTCTTGCTTCGTCATGTTATCAGCATCATTGAGAAAGAACGGCCTGGCAGATCTAGAAAATATCAAATATATATATGTTTTTATTTTTACCAGCTTCAACGTTTTTAACAATAGACGTTATTCGCTTGGGCGTATTTGTTTTCCCAATACAGGTCACGTGTCATTCCTTTGGGACTTTTTTCTTTGTTTAACGGTACGCTTGAGAAGACACATTAATATGGATAAACCTCAAACAAAGAATCGTATTCCCAAGAGGTCTGTATTGGGCATTACGCCCAAGCGAATAAGGTCTATTATAATTATTAGAGTGGTTTTCATTAACCCGTGAAACAAATTGTACTAATTAGAGTGTAATAGTCAGATAGACACAATGAAAAACAAAAGAACCAAAGTGTAACAAAGAGTAATACGCTTAAGTGTATTTCACGGGTTAATGAAAACCACTCTATTGCTCTAATAATAATTTTTATTTACTACTGCGACTATTGTGTTTGTTTATTTTGAGAGTTGAGGCGGTGGTTAGTTGTTATCTATTTTCGTTTCTCCTGTTTTTGCTGTCTTTATATCTCTGAATCGAAAATATTGATGTGTAATAAGCAACTCTATGTAGCTGTAGATTTTTTCAAGCTCAGGTCGAGCCGACCTCCCAGAGTTCAAGGGGTTTATGGTCTCGTAGCTAGTATCAAAACTATCCTATCAACTATCATAGGTACCATCTTGAGGGGCCTTCTTCGTCTAAAATTTGTTTCTCTTGCTCCAGAAACAGCATATATTTACCCAATGAACCAAATTTGACAATTTCACGAATATCCAAAGCAGAAAAGAGCAAGCTCTTCGGAGCAGTGTTCACTCGCTCAGTTGGTAATCTTATTGAATTTGACATATCACGAGTATGTGACGAGAGATAGATGTTTGGAACTGCTTGATTTCAAGTGGCGTGAATCTATAAAAAGATTTCTTAGCCATCCATAATTAGCTTTTTGACTATAATTATCTGCTGCTCTTGAATTTTCTGGAATTTAGCTCAGGGCTTTTACACATATTTCGTCGGGATTTCATAATGAATATTCAGTGTGCACGAATTAAAATCTACCGGAGAAAACCAATGCGCGGTCCTAGGAGCCAAAACTAAACCTTAATCGACAATCGACAACGAAACTTTTTTTTTCTCGGTTCAATTATAATAAAAAGACTGACAGAGAAGTCCAAACATAGTTAACTTTTCTAGCTGTAAAATTATCGATAAAAATTCTTAACATTGGTTCCTAATTAGCGAGGACTTCCATACTCTATTAAATCCAGATTACATATTGGAGTAAAAATGATGACGGATCAGAGCTGAAATGTTTAGAATTCTTTAGTTTTCCGTTTCGTTGGCTGGTTGATTGTTCGACTATCTCCCACTTCCAGTGACGCGTACTTCGTATAAACCATCCCGCGCTCAGTTCCTTATCTTTATCAGTTATTCTATTCATTCTTTATTCTGTCCCAGATTTATACTTAAAGGTCAGAACGATCGTGATAACCTTCTTGAGCGATGTCCGTAATGGAAAAATAGTTTTGGATTTTCTCGCCCGATAGCTGGTTGAGGGAAGCGGGGGTTTGCGTGTCGTTCGTCATCATCGGTTATCCGTGAGGCCTCGCAATCTTCTTCTATTTCCTCTAGGAACTGACTCGTCTTACAAAGCTGTATGAACTATTGGCAATTATTCTATACAAGGATTTTATTCTTGAGAGGGGCTCTTTGATCTACACAGTATTGAGTTGATAAGAAGTGTTTATTATACAAAGAGGGTGTCACCGCTAGTCAAGTATTCGTGCGCCTAATAGTTTTTTGACTGTATTGACAGTCAACTTTAATTGCTTATTAGCATTCGAAATACGAATTTCGTCTAGTTTTGATGGTTGATGGTTTTCTCAGTTTTTGATTTGATTTCTCAAACATCAATACAAGAGGACCAATAATTGGACTCAGAGTCGGAGCTATTTCCACGAAAAACTATGCACAGCCATCAAAATAACAATTACGTATTCGGAAATACGGTCTTAGTGACTCAAAATTTACATTGTTACTGAATAAACAGTAGAACTTTGTAAACAATAAATGTCATTGTTCAAAAGTGTCGACAAGAGCTGTCAGCTTCAAAAAAGCATTTTTACTGCAGTAATATTGTTTTTTTAGTTATCTCTTCTTGTCGAATGGTGTTGTTAGAGTCTCGTACGCGATGGAAGCGGTTCTAAGCGAATATATTCATTGCTGCACGCAGATTAATATTACGGGCCAATATGAATGCACACAGAGTTCAACATTGAACCAATTACTCCACGAATCTTAAATATCGCTCCCATTAAACCTTATTTAAACCGAGAATATTCTCTAGCATAAAGGATAATTGATTATTTCTTAATTCCACAAACGATTTCTCAAATAGGTCACCGAGTCGCATGCAAAATACTATAAAACACGGTGAAAAACTAGGATTTGTAATAAGATTACAAGGCCTTTGGCTAGCAATGCTGGCTGTCCACCAGGTGCAAGACACATCAGCTATTGTTTAGCCTACTTTATTAATCAGGTCATGCCCAATATGGGAACGGCTTTCTCTCAGCGGCACCAATGAGGCGGTACTTGAAGCTGTCAATTAATCACAGGATAAGACGAACTGCGATGACCTCCCGAGCTTTGTAAGATCATGGCAAACTGAACGAGAAAGACATTCTTATGCAGTGCAAGTCTGAGTCAGCCGGCTGAAGCGTATTGTACAAAGGATTTGGAGTCTTTTCCATTGATTTATCGAGTGATATCCTCTTCAAAAGAGGTCTTAAACATCGACTGATTTCGCGGCCATTTTTTTACTAAGTACTGTAACTTATACTAAGGACACGAGCGAGATGAAAACGTCAAGGAATTTTTATTCCATTTGTTTATTGAGTCTTGTGTGTGTGTGTTTGTGTTATGGGAAAGCAAAAGCGTCTTGTTCGAAAAAGCTCAGAGCCTTCAACGTTCCTTCACGACCACAGATTCCTCCTCAAGGTAGAGTATGTTTGACTTTGACTTCATCAGAGGCAGATAGCGTGTCCTTCTCGAAATGCTTGCAAAGGTTTTGTCATTCAAGTCACGGAGTTCTATTATTTTCCACCTCCTCTAGGCCAGGAGCCAAAAATATGCGTAAGTAACAAGTCGTGCTGTACTTTGCAAATGGAAGGGCTTCTGAAGCAGAAAGCACAAAAGGATTTGAAAGACAAAGTTGACAGAAGGCTGGACGAACTCAAACGTCTGATGAATTCTCTTCGCGATGGCCTCAAAGGTACTAAATCACTGACCTGCATTTCGAACAGAATCGCTTAAGAGTAGTTTATTGATAAAGTAAACTAAACTTCCTGGTTTGTTTTTGCATCTTCAATTTTGTAACCTTCCCTGTTGATAGAGGACTCCATTTAACTCGCTCGAAAGCTTCCATCTACCTCCCCTGTAAAACAATTTATGAGAAAGGCTTTGATGATTTTGGCACACGGTTTCTTTGCCAGACGAAAATAGTTAATTTTGTCACGGAAACCACGTTATAATTTCATTCATTCAATAAAGGCCATTCCAAATTACATTTTATAAAATATTAGCCCTGTAATGATTTTAAACTTCTCAACTTGAAACTTAAGTTATTTTTTCAATAAAGCGAAGGACCAGACTTCTTTCACGCGGCACACTAGGTCTGTAAAACGAGGTCCAAAAATGCTCGCAAATGTAAAAAAAGTCAAAACTTTGTTTTCAAGTTATCGATATCTGGAGTAGACGACGTAAAAGACAGCGTCTAGTTTACAATGTAAAGTGTCTTTCAAATGGACACCATAAAGAAAGGGAATCTAATTTGAGACTCGATTGTGACTTCGTCTTCGAGCATGAATGACGCGACCGCTCCTGTAATTTCAGATTTCTAGTTGTATATCAAAGAATTCAATTGACGTTTTTACCTTCGTTTTTTACGAACGAGTTCGTGCCGACGAGAATTAGCTAACGAGGTGTTTCTCTCTCTCTCTGTAACTATTACAGAAAAAAGAGTTAAATTATGTAAAATGTTTTCTTTCGCGTGTTGTAGGTCTACTCTCATTCTTAGAGTACGGTATTCGTTTCGAATTTCCATTACAAGGAGTATTCTTTCCTAAATAACCTCGCCTCTTTTATTTCAAGGAGTTCTTTTTCTAAACATCAAAACGCTAGCCGTAATCCTCTTGTTTAGCGATATCAACCTTCTCGCCCGACGTGAAAGAGTTTTTTCTTCACCACTTAAGAATTAGAAGTACAATTCTGCAAATTCATTTAGATGAACTTCACTTTTAATTCTTTATTCATGCTCAACTTTTGTGGTCGCTCAACCCGACCACAAGAAAAACCACTTGTCTCAAGAATTCCGTCTTAGCTTTCAGTGTATCAACATCATTTCTCGTTCTTGTCACTAAACTCTCAAACCAAGAGCAAAGATAAGATGGGTCGACACACGAACTACACGATGATTGCTTGGTTGTAGGTTTCGACTAAGGTTTTCAATTTTTAATAAGTAAAGTTTTCAATATCCACACGCAGTTTCGCAATTGCTTTTAACTGTGAAAATTAGACTACTCTAATGCGTAATGCGGGTACAAATTATCTCCATTTCGTTGAAACTTTTAGATAATCCTAGCTATCAGTTAATTCACAAGGTTTTAGGAAATTTCGAGTTAAATCAGCCATATCGTTCGCCAAGTACAATATTGGCGTCAGGGCCTAAAAGATATCTCGTGTTTTTCTTTATTTTCAAATCGTTAATGAAATATCAAATGATATTCCGCTCCGAAAGAGTGAAATTACAAACTTTAAGTGTGTTGCGCCCTTTGGCAAACATAACAAATCAAGTGTGTTCTTCTGTCGCTGAATGCCAATACTGGCCTTTGATCTTAGATCAATTGAAAAAGAATTTCCTGTAGGGGGGCAACCAAATATGTAGATTAGTTGTCTTCAAGGACTAACTGGCGTCTGCCTCCTGCATGTATCCTTGTTAGGTACGAATGACTAAACAATTGACTAAATTAAAATTGCCCTGTTTTGGTTTTATGGAAGAGTGGTTAGCGTTCAGAGAGCGGTTCGAAGAAAACACAGCTCCGTAACTACGTAATATGCATGTATTTGTCGTTGCTAGGGAGTTGTCGTTGTCAGAGAGTGAACCGGCGTTAGAAGTAATGTTTCAAAGCCGACAATGAGGACTAGACAGGGTTTCCAGTCCGATTTGGAGCCTTTAAAACGACATTTAATACCATTAATTATTCGGGAGGGATCTATTTATTAAACGATAACGGTTTTATTTTGGTTTAAAATAAGAAACTTAAGATCGGGTAATAATCACAATTTTTGCGCATGCGTGAACGTCATATTCCTCACTGTTTATGCATCCCACACGGAAAATCGTGACCAAAAAAATAGAACCCTTCGCATCAGAGCCAAACTTACTCGGTGCATGCGGGTGAAGTGCTTAAAGGCTATGGTTGGTATACCGGGTTTCCAGTAACGTCATGTGACCCGAATTACAGTAATGAGTACTAGATATGTTTTTCTAATGACGTACAGATGTGCGCTAGAGCTACCAATATTTTGTTTATGCTGGTTTGTTTTGTCGTCTGTGAGATACTTTTCCAGTCCGACAAAAACAAAACCAAATCAAGCTATAAGCTAGAGCAAAATTCGGTTTTTCAGCTCTGAGAATTTTTTAAACTTTAAGGGGAAAAATTTAAGAAAGATACGATAATTTAAACCACATGAGGATCTAACTAATCTTGCCAGGTCAACTTGAAAATTATCCAAAATCAAATGGAAAACACGCACGGAGAAGATGTTTTCCTGTTTCACATTGATAAGGATATTTTTCTACCGATTTTTGTTTCTTATCAGTTTACTTTTGTATTTTCAGTTCATTTTCAAGAAATCATTCAAGATGCCAAGCGAAAAAACGTGGAGTCTCTACAAAGACTCAATGCTAATATCTCAAGAATCGGCGTTCCTTTAGTGACAGCGATGTTTGACCAAGTGGAAAATTACTTCGACAACCAAAGTGTCAATCTTACGACGGTCGTCATGCAGTTTTTCCGGGACGCCTTTCCTCCACTCTTCAACTACGCGACGGGGCAATCTCTAAAGTTTTCTAACCAGTACGAAAAGTGTCTGAAGGATAAAGTCAACACCGTACAGCTTTTCGGCAGCAGCCCTTTCCGAATTGCAGCCGAAATCCAAAAAGTTTTAAGACCAATGCAAGTGTTTCTACGGAGTCTTTCGTTTGCAGGGAAGACAGCTGATGAAACCAAAGCGTTGAGTTTTACAAAGGGCTGTCCGCCATTGCTACTGCAGTTGAAATACTGTTCTCTTTGCAAAGGAGAGGACAGTAGTGTCAAACCTTGTGAAAACTACTGTATTGATGTACTGAAGAGCTGTTTAACTACGAGTATACAACTACAGTCTCAATGGAGTTTGTATTTTGATGCTTTAAGGGACTTGGCGACTAGTCTATCCAAGTCTCCGAACTTGAAGAATGTTCTGTATACAGTGTTTAATGAACTCTCTTTGGCTATCTACCAGGCAGTTCCTATTCAGATTTCTAATCCCAGACTTAAGGTATGTAAAATATCTTATGTTGTAATTATTACAGATCATGCAGGATCTGCATGATTTATCTGCTTTGCAAACGAAGGTTTGACCAAATCATTTGGGTATAAACTGATTCAGTTTGCCTCAATGTTGTCCCATTTCAAATCATTTAGGAATAGAACCATCCAATTTGTCTCAATGTTGTCCCAGTTCAAATCATTTAGGAATAGAACCATTCAGTTTGCCTCAATGTTGTCCCATTTTAAACCATTTGGAAATAATGCTATTCAAATTGCGTCACTTTAAGTGTTTACGACACCATGGTTTTTCAGGAACTTTGTTTGATTGATTAGTCACTGAATCATTCAAATTGAACGCCATACTTTAGTCATTACGCAGTAATCTCCGCGTTAGACATACCGCGAACTTAGTAAATTACTTATTCATTTGTTCATTGAATTTCGAATATGAATTGTTGAACCTCGGGGGAAGCCGGTGTTTTGAGATAGCAAGAAGGTTTGGTCGGGAAAATTCAACTAGTGTGGCGTATTGACTTCATTCAACGAGAAACCGAACAATAGTAGTCCCACAGCTTCTTGTATTTCAAACTATGAAGATATTTTAACGAGTGCTCTATTGACAAAAGGTTATAAGATCATCGCTGATAGCAAGACTGAAAATGCTTATCTTCTGTCGGATATCGCTCTTAATTTAGCAAAGGACAACTAGTCCTAAATATGTTGAATATATTTGATGTATGGACAAAGTCCTGGGCTATTCAGTAAGCACTTACTTAATAGGTTGAAAAAGAAATACGGCAACATTTTGGAAGTGTAATGTTAGAGAAGGTTTGAGAAAAAAAGTCGTAATTTCCCCTTCTCCTTGAGAGCATCTCAACAATGGCCTTGTATATTGTCGTGGTATAAATTATTTTAATGCACAGTGTATATTTTTGTAGGCTGGTCTATTCCAAGCGTGTGGACAGCCCCAATTTGGGTCGGGTGTAAGTGTAACAAACGGTGGTCGAAAACCGACCATTTCATCATCATTGCAATCCAAAACATCACTAAGCGAAGTCATGATGAATGCCAAAATCAAGTTGATATCTTTCAAAACGTTGTACGAGCATCTCCCGTTGGATGTTTGTGTCAAGGAACGAATTTCGGCTCCAAAAACGGAAAATGTTGTTTCTGGGAATTGTTGGAATGGCACAGCTCTAGCAAGGTAAGAACTCGTCTGCGCACTGTGAGAAATTATGAGCACACTCTATTCCAGAGCCTTCAACTCTTTATAGTTTCATAATTGTTTTTCTGGATATAAACGAACTAGTCAAAGCAAAAACCAATTTTCCAAGATCTAGATGAGGCCAGAGTTGATATCGATAATTAATACGCACGCAGGAGGTAAACGGAGAAACGACTGCAATTCGTCATCATTAATTATAGAAATTAAAGCGCAAATAACAAGGATTTATTTTTACTCTTTTAAAGCCGTGCCCCCCCCCCCCCCCCTCTCTTCCAGCATCCTCGGAAACCAAGATGAAAACTAAAATGAATACATATTGTTCAAATACACCGAGTACTGACCTCGTGTTATTTAACTTCGTGGTTTCGTCGCTTGCGAAAACAAGATCGCATTACGTTGCGACAGACGTGCCCTGGTTGGCTCGTCTGTTACACAACAAGGTCCACGTCTCCCGCGTCCTCTCTTCCGTTTCATGCATTGTTAATTGAACAGCGCACGGAAATGCGAAACCTCGTGTGATCTCAGTTTTGAAAGGCTGTGAATTTAAATTCAATTGAATGTTTAAAAATCGTGGTCTTGATTCGTTTTAGGATACATTTTGTTTTCATGGTGGGGATTTATTCTGCAAGCCAAGAAAGCCGGCCAAGAAGAACTGTTTTTTCTTCCTTGTTGAATTAATCATAAATTTTATCATTTTCCTCAAACTCTCTCTCTCACCTTCTCCTCAACAGGATCTATCTGATCAACAGTATCGTACTTTAGACATAATTAATTGGCGGGGTTGGATTCATATTCCTAACAAACCCGCCGAAATAATCACGGAAGAGCTACTGGAGGTGTTTTTATGTAACTACAAATTGAAAAAACGTTGTCGGGTTCAAAGGTTAAATAATCGAAGGTAAGACCGAAAGGGGTTATGGGTAAGCACTTTGTCAGGTCTAGATTATATGTATAGGATATTGTTTATTGTTGCAACTCTCAAACATTGCTTCAAATTCTCGAAGAAAGCAATATTCAAGAATTATAGCAATGCTCAACGCATTATGAGCCTCATGAACTATTTACCCAGAATCCTCCCCGATCTTACCTTCGATAATTTAACCTTTTGAACCCGACGTTTTTCAATTTGGTGTATGCACAGCATGTACTTGAACTTTGATCCACTACGACGTGTCAGCCGCGCCGGAACACGGTGCTGACCAGGAGAGTATGCAGGCTCTGGGGACGAGATAACACTCGGCAGTTCGCCAATGAAAGCAAATTTTATTTTACTAAAGTAAAAACACTCATAGAGCGGGTTTCATTCCAGTGGAAAACGCTACGGAAAATTCGGCCGTACCATACTTTTACCGTAACCGTAACTACGCGTTGGGATTGAACGATTCACATGAAAACAATGGGAAGCCATTTCAGTGTTACTGCATACCGTACCGTGTGCGTGCTGTAAGTCATTACTGCACGTTTCCCACTCATACGATAACCATTCTTATGGGAAGCCATTTCAGTGTTACTGCATACCGTACCGTGTGCGTGCTGTAAGTCATTACTGCACGTTTCCCACTCATACGATAACCATTCTTATGGGAAGCCATTTCAGTGTTACTGCATACCGTACCGTGTGCGTGCTGTAAGTCATTACTGCACGTTTCCCACTCATACGATAACCATTCTTATGGGAAGCCATTTCAGTGTTACTGCATACCGTACCGTGTACGTGCTGTAAGTCATTACTGCACGTTTCCCACTCATGTGAAAGCCGCTCTATCCCATCGTTCTCGTTCTCTCATTCAGTAGTATAGGTTAGATACATGAAATACAAAAATACTGATTGAAATTCTGATGGGATGAGTGGTGATCCCTCGCGCTCTCATTGGTCCAACGAAAGTCGTCATTTGTTCGTACTCCGTGTCGTATTTTTTCCACTTAGGGACAAGTCGTAAAGTAAGTAGAGATAGGGAGGAGGAGTAAAAATAGGGGTGGGTCACACAATTTTGAACTTCTTAAAAGGGGTGGGCTGTCTATAAAACTGTACACTAGAGATAGTAGGCATAGAAACTAGCGGGGTGCTTAGAAACTGTGGAGGGGTCATCACTTTTTTGGCCTCATTCCTTAAAATCTTCTGGAAATAAACACAATGTGAAGTATTTCAAAGGAACTGATGTGCGTTGTGCGTTTGGTTTCAGATATACGGGACCTGTGTCGTCTCCTCTTCCTTCTCTGGAGGCTAGTCCGTTGGACACTCTCAGAATCACCAGGCTTGTGCAAGAAATCAACACAAATATTCAAACTATAAAGAAAAACACCATCGAATATGACGACGAGGGCGAAGGCAGCGCGGCTAGTGGAGGTGAGTACTCCGGGACTAGAAGAGATCCTTTGCTAAGACTTTTGTTCAGTGCACCTTGGTATAGCGATTGAAGATTTTCTTAACCATAAATCAAGATTCAAACTTTTCCCTTCAGGTATCCATATTTATGGCTATGTTTGGCATTTTGCCAAAACTACAAAATTTTGATGATGACCGAGGAAAATCATCGAAGCACAGAAGAGAACCAACATACAACTCTATATTAGTGTGATAGTGGGCTATAGTTTGAGGATTTATCAAGATGTCGAGCCCTCTTGATTTCTTCACGACTTCGACATCCTTTGTAGATTTTGCACGATCACCTGACGGCAGCCATGTTGGATGGCAGATCAACAGAATCTCTTCCCCCTAAGGGATTGAATTCATTCTCAAGTAAAACAATTTTGTTTGTCATCCAACATGGCTTCCGTCACGTGATCTTACAAAACCTCTATTTCCACTCAACTGACTCTGGATTCTCTTTGATTGACAGATTCAAATGTTATATCCGGAAGTGCTGACTGCGATGATGAAGACGACGAGTCGTGTTACAGCGGGCAGGAGAGCGGAGACTCGAAAAACGAAGTGGATAACGATGGTAAAAATCGACGTAAAAGTAAGTTTAGATGCTCACACACAATTGCCTGCGTTACAGCCTCAATCAAACAATGCAAGCTAAAATACAGGTGATGACTAGCAAACGATACAGCACACTCGTAACCTTGCTCTAACCGTAACCGTAACTACGCGCTGTAAATGGTTGATTTACACGAAAACAATGGGCTTTAATCACATGGCAGCCATGTTTATTCCCAAGTGAGAATGAAAACTTTTGTTCTTCTCCAAGTGAACTCATTCTGAAGTGTTTGAATGCGAGGCCACACGGGAGAATGGTATTTTTTCAATCAACATGGCCGCCGTGTGATTAAAGTCCATTGGAAGCCATTTAGGTGTTACTGCATACTGTACCTTGTACGTGCCGGTAAGCCGCATTAATTATTTGACATTTTTCGCTCTTTACTTTTTCAGACAAAAAATCGAAATCCCGCAACAGTGATTTTTATTTAGTCTCAACAACGCCTGACCCCAAGGGCTCAGGAAACCAGCTTGATGGCGGCCAGTTTAATGTTAAAGGTTCTGGAACAAATGAAGGAACAGCTCTCGTCGCCTCGTCGACGCTCAACTTGGTTATGTTATCGACGTTTTTATTGTTGTCTTTTCTTACTTTGAGCTACAGAAATGTCTGAAGCGCTGTTGAACGCAATGAGCCTGTTTTAAAGGTGAATTAGTCGAGATACGCGAATGCAATAATGAAAATATCGAAATTCAATGGCTTTTGTTCTGGAAACTTCGAGAATATTCGGAAATGTGCGGTAGACATTAAAGTGCATGAGGTGTCCTTGCCGCTTATTTAGATAACCATCACCAAACCCCCCTAGAGGGTGGTATACAAATGCTCTACATGACCATCCAATTACGTCGAAATTTCGGGTTTCCTGTGTATGGCGATCACTAACTGGGCTGCCTGTGGAAAGCCACAGTTAGACCAACATTGTATTTTAAAGAATTTTAAAATGGTTCGACACCTTCAGATTTTATCCTGGTCCGGCATACTCTAGCTCTGCTCCTTTCACAACTGTTCTTATTTTCACTATTGTTTGTGGAGCCTGCATTCCTAATGGTCAGCCATTAATGGTGCTGACCATAAAGATAGCAGGCTCGCCTTCCTCGTGAATTTCACAGAACAGAAATTAGGTGTATCGGATCATACTCGCGACGTCAGCCCTTCACATCACATATATTTAGATATTGGTTATAAAGTAGTCTTAAGTAGTTACGTAATATAGAAATATTTTGTTATATCTTACTTAGTGTATTATCATACGGCTAGCTAGAGAAAGTTAGCTCTTTTTTGTACAGGACGCAGCTCTTTCCATAACCTCGGTACATTTTAGATATTTTGTTGGCCAAAATTCCTTTGTTGGTCCACAGAAAGCCGAACTTAATTCATATTACAAGTGTATTTAACGGCACAATACCGGGTTTGGGCTCCCTGTGGTACTTCCAAAGATAAACTGGTAATGAACTATCCGTGCAAAGAATTATGGGGTTGAAAACAGGGTTTGTGTGAAGCAAAGTCGTTACCAGTCTCCTTTGAGGTTCATAAAGTTCTTCGTTACCAAGATAACAGTCATATATGAAAACTAGTTATTTCTAATGGGTTTGTATATAACTTAAGCTTGTTAGCTATATCTAAGATATCTAGAATAAAACCGCTGTCAAACAGTGAAAAATATCCCGTTTACTTCCTTCGCATAAAAAAAAAAAAAAAAAAAGATTTTAAGCCAACTACGAATATTGAAATTCGATGTGTGTGCGTTTATAAATTGATTTTGGGAAAGTTTTTCCGAGGGACGTTGATACATTGCGCACCGAAGATAGCCAATCCTCAGTCAATCCCCCCCCTTTTTTTTTTTTTTTTTTTTTTTTTGTTTCCCGCCAGGCAAAATGGCGGCTTTCGAATCCAACCCATTTCCATTGATCTTGTTTTTTATGCTGGGGCGTTTACACCCCTCAGAACATATTCGTACATTGTCAGTTCATCTTTGAACGCACTGAGATATTTCAAAGTTTAGCAGCGAATCTAAGGTTATGTACTAGTAAACAATATTATAGGCGCAGTTATATTCTCTTTTTAATAGCCCACTTTCGATATTTTGGTTGAGTGATCACACACAATAAGAACGGATTCGAGGCTCCGGGGAAACAAAGAAATAATCGTAATTATTCTTG
>WUAP02031344.1:0-19058 GCA_015163945.2 Stichodactyla helianthus | reverse complement strand
AAAGGGTTGTTACAGTCCCTGTTGTACGTTCCCAGCAGTTTTTCACGAAGCGTGCAGATCTTCTTTGAACAGCTTCAGTTCACTATATAGCATTAAGGATGTGCGTGGACAATTGATGTTGTAATGTCAATTTACTGAAACTTGGCACATAGTTACTTCAACATATTAGAGTTTCAAAAATAAAACAAATGGGGATAACCATCTTCATTTTCAAACTACAACTCAAGCAAAACCAGTAAGCATGACAAACTATGGCACTGATTAAGATCAAACAAGAAGAAAATGCTGCTTGAATTGTATGAAAATTTGCTGTCATTATTTCCCATGTCATTTTTTTCATATATTGGCATATTTTGTAGATCTTTATGAAAACTTACTTTTAAAAAGAAGAAAAAATATGGGTCACTGTTTTTGGTTTTGAGATATTTTGGTTTAAACTTTGAAAATTTGGCTGCCATTTTGAATTTGATCAGCTTTATCATATAAACAGAATCATTAAAAGGCATTCCTTGCTCATTTACAGCACTCATGCAGAAAGGATGCACACAATGTCCAAGAATGCCCTTAAGTTGTGATCTAATTGGTGATGTCACCTTACAGTATGACTACTTCAACTAGAGCCTCCTAAAGTTTACCAGCCAATCACAAACTGAGTCTTAAACAAAAGACTTCGAGGTTACCAATAAAATTCACCAATCAGATTTTGCTGTCCCCACCACTGAAATAGAAAATTGGAATCCTGTCTCTGTCCTCTGTCTGGCAGTAATGGGAACAGTAAAACCTGATTAGCTAATTTTATTTGTAAACTTTGAGACTTTTGTTTAAGACCCAGTTTGTGACTGGACAAAAAGCACTAGTTGGTACCAGTTGAAGTAGTTGTACTGTAATTATATTATGGAATTATAACTAATATACACAGCCAAATAGAAAACCAGCCTCTTGCCAACACATTGCTCAGCAGGCTGTAAATGATTCAAGTGGGCTGTTAATGCATTATCAGCCCTACAGCTGATTGGTTTTTGGTTCATCATCCAATGAATTGTAAGCAATTAGAGTTTGGCCTTGTTTATTTATAATAATGATCATAAAAAGACTTTTATCAGGAATATTGTTTATTTGTGCCCTCATAGTGTAATTTGCATCCGTCATATCCCTCCAAAAGTTATTTTATTGTCCTATTTCAATGACTTGGCTAGGATGTGCATAATGAAAATCTCTACTTTTACCTTTGGTGACTATCTAGGCAATCTTAGGTGTTACATTCTTTGGAGAGAGTCAGTCACTGAGATGGTGGACTGGAGCATCACTGATTTTAATGGGTCTGGTGTTGATACACTACAGTAGCAACACAAATACCTTGCCAGGTGATAGTCACATGGAACAAAGTGAATTAACAGAAGATAAGAAAGAAAATTAAGATTATAAAGAAAGTGGCCTTGGCAAGTATTCAATCAAAATCCATGCTTTTTTAAAATGTGAATCATTTTGTAGGGGGTAGGGGGTTAGAAGCTCCTGTAAAAAATGCCTATTATAAAAACTAGGGGGTTAGAAGGGGGATTTGCAAGGTACAATTGTACTATATACTGAAATTTCAATTTATAAATAAATATTTCTTTAAGAAAAGAAGAATATTTGAACGAGAAAGAAAAATTTTTGGTACATGTTTATGGTCATTTTTTTTTTTCATTTTGGCAACTGGAAAAAAGTTACTAGCTTGCAAAGATTTGAAAGTAAAAAAAGAAAAAAATTGAAGCCCTGAGTTCCACTCCTCGTCAATTCATGAAAGAGAAATATATTTGGTTTCTTAACTTGTATCACTTATTGTAATTCTTCACTCTATTAAACTGATGATGGCATAAGCATGCCGAAACATGTCTTTCAAAAAAGTTGTTGTATTTATTCAATATATTTCATTTCCTATTACGATGTTATTCAAGTTCCTGTTGTTGTTGTTGTTGTTTTCTGGTACATATTCATAATTATCCAGTTGTTAAAATCCATTTTTCTGAAACGTAGGGACTGGTTATAAAGTAAGGGAGGTGGGTCACACATTTTTTAAACTTCTTGAAAGGGTGGGCTGTCTGTAAAACTTCACATTAGAGGCGGGTCATTTGCAATTCCTGTATGGAAACAGGGGGGAGGGGTCATCACTTTTTTGACCTCGTTTTATACTCGGCCAACAAAAAAAGGAGCTCCTTCAAAACGAATTTCACCCCCAACCCACCCCATCCCCCCTTTACTTTATGGCCAGTCCCTTACACAATATTATTAGACCATGGTCTGAATTACACGCGCAAAAAAATACAAAAAAATCGTTGCAGATTTTCCTGTTGTACGCACGGAACGATTCTCTTTCTTCCTGTGAACTAAGCAAAAGATTTTTCGTAGCCGAAATTTTAGGTATTGTTGGCAAGAGTATATAGCGTGGTTTTCGTATGAGTGGGAAACGTGCGGTATGTCTGCTAGTATTTTTCACAAAATTTGGTACCATTTATTAGTAAAGTACTGTGAGTTTGTCCAAATTTCATGGATACCTGCTAGGGTTTTTCACGAAATTGTGTTTATACCGTTTATTAGTACTGTGAGCTAGTTTATATATGAAAATTCGTAGAAAGTTTAATGTAAAATCCACACCTAGCTCCTTATTAACTGAACGCGAGGAGCGCGTAGCGCGTGGGGCCATAAAAAAGTGCATGAAAAGGGAGGTTCCGTAACTTACGGACCGCCAAGCGAGGCTAATAAGATCATGATTACATAACAAACTATAAATGGAAACTAGCAAGTAAACTAGTATAGGCTGCGTCGGTGTGTAATAAATACAATAACCAATAAAAGGAAATCTGTAACACCATGAAAAAAAGAGAAATATACTTAACTTTACTGACGTTTCGTATCGTAAGTCTAAAGAGATGCGCCTTATTCATTTATTGGGTACTCAACAGCCCAATGGTATGAATGAGCAGTTTTCTTTCTCCTAAAGCTATTTGTACTTTTATCCTGTCTCACTTTCTGATTGGTTCATTAACTTTCCCGCTTCTCGTATTTATACCAACTCTTGCCCTTACAATACTCTTTTACTCCGACGAAGGGCGAAAGCTCGAAACGTCAGTAAAGTTTAAGTATATTTCTCTTTTTTCACGGTGTTACAGATTTCCTTTTATTGGTTATTACATAGCAAACTAGGTTAATGTATAATACCTTCAAGGCCACGAGCACAAAAATAAGATTGGTGGCAAATACGGGCTAATGAGAACGCGGGAGATCACCCTGCCATATAATAAAACCCCTTATACGTAGCATTTTGAGTCCAGTCTCAGTCCAGTCCAGTCCATTCCATTCCAAAGTTTACGTTTGATGCCTCCACGTTTTACAACGTGCCAAAGTCTTGTGGGCATCGTGATCTAATTAAAGTAGGCAAACAACGTGTATATTTTCGTTATTACGTACTGGAAGGACTGAAGTGTTTTTAAGATGATCACAACTGCTCGAAACGAGAGGAATAATGGGACAATAAAAACATAGCGATGTATTCCAGGTTGTTTGTTTGACCTGCACTATCTTTTTGTCAAGTAGCGCATTGATTTGAAGAGGCTTTTATTTATATTTAAGGCAATTCATGGTTTTGTTTCAGTTTATCTTCGAGAGCCACTTATGAGGCATGTTAAGATCTTGTGCCAGCTCATGCAACACCTTTTATCAGTAGAAAAAGGACTCTTGCTGACGTGAGGTCTTTTGTAATTGTCAAAGGAGCTCCGTGTTGTACAAAACTTAAATACTTTTGATTATGATCAATGCCTTAAATTTTAAATTGTACATACATTTATGTTTTGAGAATATTTGCTATCTTCATACACTGTAATTAAATTTTATGAACTTCATTATAGACTTTTTGTAATGTTAGTATATTTTAATATCTTTTTGTTTGATAGTAATATTGAATTATCATATCATCTTTGTTTTCCCTTGGCTATTCCCTCCAAATTCAAGACGTGCTGTGCTTTTCCTGAAGCTCGTTTACAGGGCAAGACAATAACAGAACGCACCCATGTTTGACGTGTTATGGCTATAGGCCAAGGTATTCAGACGCTTTATTAAAAATATTCATAATTGTCATCACTGCAAAGCTAAAATATTATGTAGATGTAATAATTTCTGGACTTGGCTCAGTAAATGTGAGGGCACAAAAACGCTTGACAAAGCGAGTAAGGCATGGGGAAGAGGTAGGCAAAGATTCTAAATCTGCCAGGATGTTCGAAAACATGGTTGAAAAGAATAGTTCTAGGGGTCTTAGTACACCTCGAAAAAGAGCTTTATTTACTAGCAACTGCCCTAAAAGGTACCAGCTATCTCTGTTTGAGATACATCCTTTTATATTTAAAGTCTCAAGTTGCCGATATTGAAGACAGGAATCATGAATTTCCCATCTAAAAAAAAGGAGAACTTAAAAGACTCGATATTTTTTTTCTGGGCCAACTTATACCTAACAGCTGAGAAATTTCAAATTTGCAAAGCATTGTGAAAAGTATAGTTAAAAAGTTTTGATCAAGAGCTCAACGAAAACGAACTGAGTAGCAACAAAAAAATGTCCGAGCTTCAAAATGTCATAAACGAGAAAGAGCGAATCATCCAAGAACAAGACTTCACGAAGAACAACATGAAAGTGATATGGAACGGGATGTGAAGGAAAGATCAGATACTAAATGGAAAGCTAGAAATGCTTACTTAAAAGAATAGTTTACATTTTTATAAACCACAAATAAACAAGCACACTTATCGCTAAACATGCAGTTTTTCAGTAGATGTTATGAATTAAAACACAGGTAGCACGCACTATCAGTATCACAAACAGTAGGTTCTAGTATATATTTTCGGAAGCTTAATAAACAGCTTATGGTGAAATCTTTAAATTACGATTTTTTTTATGTAGTTAGAGCTATCAACCTAGAAGCGAAATTTGAATGTATCTCATCAAGAAAGGTAATGGACACGAAGAAATTCCGCTAGGTGGATGAAAAAACTAGATACATCATCAATATCTGTAATAATAACTCGAAAGTTTAAACTACTTGAACCACCTCTGCACACTTAAATACTTCACATTTTGTAATTTACAGTCCTTTTTTTTCCTCCTTAATTTTAAGCGTGACTTCTTGTAATTTGATTGACTTAAATTGTATATATGTGTGCAAATAAACTCAAGTCTCTACATCTAGTTCGGTATTTAGTGTCAAAATCAAGCGATCCATTTCAAAGTGATTTTTCTAATAATTTTTTTCAAAAAACAAAGGACATCCAGTTTCACATAACAGATCCAGTTTCACAAAACGTGTCTTCTCAAGCGCTACCGAGAAACAAAGAAACAATACCCAAGGGAATGACACGTCTGAAATGGGAAAACAAATACGCCCAATGGATTAGGTCCATTCTCGCTATTACATCCAATAGGCCCCTTGCAGCACGTCGGAATGCAGATGAATTTGGAGGGCAAGACTAGGTTTCTGGTTCTCTGGAGTTGAGATTCTTTTGTCTTGCCCTCAACATTCAGCTGCATTCCGACGTGCTGCAAGGGGCGTATTAAAAATCGGAGAAAAAGGGACCCGCGTTCCATCGGTAACAAAGGAGCTTCGTTATTTTAGATATTTATCGATTTCAGTTATTATTCTAGAAAGATGCCTAAAATAGTTCAAGCCAGTTTAGTTCGAGGGCAATTTGGCACATGCGCATTAGAAGAAGGCATTGGAGATAATCCTTATGGTTTAGTCATCTCGTTTTAAGCTAACCCTAGTTAAACCTTGAGTTTTTATATGGAAAATATCGTTTAGGCTTTTGTTTATCTGTTAAGTTTAGCTCACCGATTTTGAAAAGAATTCCCAACGGGTGATTTGTACGATTCTTACGGCATTGGAGTTGCCCAAACCATAACGTCATGCACTATTAACCTAGTGTAAACCGGTTTGAACAAGCTCCAAGCAGGTTTTATGACTCTGTATTTAGCCAAGCTCCATAACTAGGCGAGGTCAGAGCTTGTTTAAAGTGCCTAATACCTTCTGACAATATTCTCAGTACTGATTCTACATGGGATCAGCTGTTGCATGACTCCCAAGTATGATATAGTTTGAGTGCGGTTTCTTGAAGTTATAAAGGTTTTTCCATGCCATATGCTAATGACTGTGACCATATGGTCAGGAGTAATTTGTGTTTATTAAAAGTTCCTTATAATTCGAAACACGGGCTGCTTTGTGAAAACTAACTTGGAATAATGTCTATAAGAGCCATGGTTAAAACGATGCATTTCAAATTCATTTTATCTATACCAGTTACGTTTTGTATATTGAATGATTACTTCTCTGACGTCACAGACATTAGCGTATAACCTTCATAACTTCAAGAACCCGCACTCAAACTATACAATTTTTTGGAATCATTTAACAGCTGACCCCATGTAGAATAAATACTAAGAATATTGTCAGAAGGGTTTCGGGTACTTTCACTCTGGGAAGAGAGAGAGAGAAAAAGAGACGCATATTCGAAAGACTCGGCTTTACTCTATTTCGTCCCAGAAATCAATCCCAGAATCCAGTGCAAGATGGCGGCCCTTTTTGATCTCGTCCCCAAATTCGGCCCCACAATTCAATGCCAGTACGAGTTCGTTCCAGTCCTCGGTTGAATTTCGGAAAGGCGTATTGAGGCATAGGAATAGAAATCTAGCTAAAAGATTGTAACAGGTCCGAACAATGAAATAAAACTTGAGTCAAAGTCTAGTCTTGTTACTAGAGGAACGTCCCCAAAAAGCCGTTAACATTGTTAAATTTCTGTTTTATTTGCAAAATGTTGGTGCATCAGGAGATGCACTAGTTTAAGAAGAGGGACGTTCTTTACCTTTGCTTATTTTGTAAAGAGTAGCTGATTAAGACCAAATCTCTATAATCGAATTGGGATCAGCATGAAGCATTATTTCTTGACTTGTGCCCTGGCCGTACTGTTTATAAGTTCAACATCGAGGGTCACGAGTTTATCAGTGCTTAGTTGCGACTGTCACGTGCCATCCTCTATTTATTTATTTATTTTATGACTGAAATGGCATAAAAGCAGACGTTCGTTGTAGTTCAAATCACTTTGGTTCTCACAGTCCAGACAGACTGAAGAAGACATATCTTGAGCTACTAAGGTAATGCTTCTATCTAGACGTACCTTCATTTCTTGTAGATTATTGTCGGGGTTTATTCAATTCTATTACCATTGGTTTACAACTATTAATCCCCTTCTCTTTTTCGTCTATCGCCCAGTCATGGTAAACTAACAATCAGAAAAGCTGCGAAAAGACAGCATTATCGGCCACCTCGTTTTCTGAGCTTGGAGCCCCGCCCGAACGACGTACTGGGCTTTAACATGGAAAATCACCTCAATTCGCTAGTAATTTTCACGGATTTTCAACTTAGAAATTTACCTCTATTTCCACTAGAGAACACTTCTTGTACGAAAGATAACAAACATATTCAGTATGATGTCATATCACTTTGCATTTTTCAAACCTTCAAGACTCAAACTTACTAACAACTCATTAGGTGCAGTTTCAGCTCTTTCGATTTACTAGGATTTATCATGATTATCATCTTTTGTTCTTTTTACAAAATCTGGCAGGTTTGTTTTACCCATTACACTTTCAGTATTCTTTTCAATTTACCTATGACTAGAAACAGCCCTTGTTTTAATAGGCAGGTAGCACCAAAGCTAACAGACCTGCGAAGTCTCGTAAATCAAGTTTATAATTTCAAAACTTTGTTTTAAACAGGAATCCAAAATGTCCATCACTCTTGTAGACGAACATTCACACCATCATAATTACACAGGCAACAACTACAATCTAGGATCAAAAAATAACTTCAAGGAATACAAGATTGAGAGCGGCAAATGGATCCTTTATCAGGACACGTTTTACAGCAAGAAAAATAATAATTCTAATCGTGTCATTGTCGATTTCAGTGGACATAGTGATTCCTACAAGAAACTTGATTTTAGCCCTCTTTCCCTCAGGAAAATCGACGATTCCAAAGATTCTTGTGTTGTTTTTGAGCATAAGAACTACTGTGGACACTCCCAGGTTAGTTGAAGTTTAGATCAAATCATCCATAATTTCTTCAGCTAGCTCGGCAATCAGCCTTGTCAGGCAACACTGTCATTCTCTTTACTACTTAAATTCGCTAAAAGGTAATTCAAACAAAACTACAGACCCGTAAAATATCAAAGGAAACGCACTGAATATGAAACAAGAATTATTAAGAGTAAACTCAATTCCTATCATGAATTATTTACCGTTAAACAATGTAGTACAGCTATTTTGAAAATATTCACTGAATTAAGATTGACACTTGACACTTAAGTTGCAGTACAAAAAACGTTCTTCAAAATTCTAGAATCTTAAGTGTTTACATCAAAAGTTGCTGAAGAGTAAGCGTTTCATTTGCAGTCCATGAATTCCACTAAGTGACTTTGTTTCTTTGATCCATACAGCATTACATAAGCAGTTGTCCAGATGTGACTATTGATTTTGAAGCTGGTCGCCCCGCTGGCGCATCTTCCATGATCATTTGGCCCGAGAAAAATTGGACACTTTACAAACAGAAGGACTACTCAGGAGGCTTCCTGACTTTGGGCTCTGGCAGATACCCCGATTTAAGCAAAGAAGGATTCGAAGATACCTTGGAGAGTTTGAAGGTCCAATACCCACAATCTGATACGGGCCATGAACGTTCCTTACAAGTGTACATATCATTATGTTTACATTAACATTTTAGTATAGACGTTTACGACATAAACTTGAAAACGAGGTCTAAGGGCCATGGCTTCATTTCAAAACCAAAAACTGTCAATTATAGCGGACAGTGAAGTCAAAGTTCCTCTAGAAGATATCCCTGGTTCAAAACATTCAGATTTTCAGCGAACAGTCCATGGAAACCTTGATGGTACTGCAGCTGGCTTTATAATTTAGTATTAAGCCAGTAAAGCGGTGTTTATAATCTTAATCTGAAGCAAAATGCATGGAAGGTCAAGTAATATTCCTATTACAGTTCAGCTGTACAACATTCAAGACGTGAAAAGACATTGCTAGTCAACTTCGCCTCCATTTTTAATTCCGATAGCCCCTCTGCCTCATTTTCAAAATACATATCAGACCGAAGTAGTTTATTTTTAAATCAATTTTAATCAATTCTTTTGAATTAAAAACCTTCAAATTGTCTCTAAATATTCTAAAGAACTTTCTTGCCTCTAATTTCCTTTTACGAAATTATTGGGTAACTTTCCTGTCGATGAAAAACATTCCTTATTTTACAGTCTTTGATTTCGTAGTTTTGCTTGACTTGAAAGCGATTGCGCATCTCCGAAAACGTCGGGTTCAAGTTCACCACAGGTAACCCACGCTGATAGCTCCAGAGCATATCCCCTTCATCAATGCCGTATTCCTAGAAAAAGGACTTCATACTTACAAATTTTGAATTTTTTTTAAAGACATAGGTGCTCTCACATCAATTCTAGTGATTTTAGAGTGATGGCAATTAGAAACCGGTCATTATTTACAGGGAGGGGGAATGGTGGAAATAGAAAGGGGGCCACATTATTGGGTAGGAAAAAAGAGGGCTCAAAACTACGTGTCTGGGGGGGAGGGGGGTCAGTGTCAATAAAGGGGAGGGCTAGTAAAAACTGAGCATTACATTTGTCATTTGCACCAGCCCCCCCACCCCCAGCTGGATCAGGATACTGTACATACTTCTTTTACTTACTTCTTTTCTTTGTACTTGACTTTCTTTTCCACTAAAAAGAAATGCACAAAGATTCATTTATAACAGAATAAATAATGATACTTGGCTAATTTTGTACTGTACTCCTACTGTTAATGTTTAAATAATTGTTTACTTTATGTAGTCCTCAAGGGTCATGGGTCATTTGCTCTCTTCTCTAGTTCTTTAATAGTTGTATAATTTGTAGTCTCACTTAGCTTCGCTTTTGACCCACCATTCCACCCTTATGGTGGGCAGAGAGGTTTATTCAGTCAGTCAGTTCTAGTTGATTCTGCATTTTGTTCTGATATTTATCCTTGTCAATAAACCTCTCCTTCTGGCCAAACAAAGGGTTGTGTTGTCCTTATGGTACTGTCCAGTAGATACAGGGAATGGAAGAAGTTTACCAATTTTGTTATTGTGAGGTAGCCAAACAGTCTTTGTCAAATTTGTGGAAAAACATACAAGGTATGCATATTGCAATAGAAAAAATGCCAGAGATTGGTTCATTTTTCCTCGCACACACTGTGATCGAACCAGCAGATGTTGTCAGTTCTGTACTATCATGATGAACCATGTGCCGTGAATTTCTGTTGTTCAAAAACTAATCTATTCCTGTATTTACATCTACCTTTGGTTTCTTCTTTTTAGCAGAAGACCTTGAATTCAAGAAAAAGAAGAGAGTATTGTATATTATACTTATAATACCATTAACATTATTAAGTAGAGAGTGTGGGTGACACGAGACGATATCACATTGCCTTTTACCAATGTGAAACTCAATGGGCTCATTTGATCCCTATGAATTATATACCACGTGACCTAAGTTTGTCTGATGTGTTGTTGTTTCTTATGCCAAGAGGGTGTTTTTCTGGGTTCTCTGGTTTCCCTTTCTCTGTAGCTAGTGTGTTTGCCAAATAAATCTAAATTAGTTTTCAGAAAACATATATTTTGATATTTTTTTGCTTTAAAACTGTGTTATCTTACCTATGATATGACATATCTCCACCATCCTTTATTGGAAAAGATAAAAGCCACATTAGAGGCCTTAAATATATCAGCATGAGGGTAGGTTAGGTTAGAGACTTTACTTATTACCAAACAACAGGCTTATAGCTATGTTAACATATGAGTTGCAGGCTGAATAAAGAGATCTTCTGTGCCTGTTAGTGCAGACATAAAATATTAGTTTCTATTTCATCAGTTGCCAGCACTACTATTATGCCTTAGCAATTGTTTCACAGATATCTGGCATGCACTCTAATATTTTTAATGTACTTGTATTGACTATTGATAGTACCTCTGTGACACCTGCACTTAAGGCAGAAAGGTTTGTAAATGAAGTAAGCTCATCCATTGTACTTGATGTCCTTGGATTTCCTTTCTGTTGAATAAATGGAAAATAACAACTAATAGATTTAATGCTTTTTCATGGGGAAAGGATCACTTATCCCTTCACCTGCAATCTATCCAGTAAGTCACTGTCATAGACATGCAAGGAGCAGCAGCGGCAAGTTTAAGGGGAGGGTTATGGGATGTACACCTAAGAACAGAAAAGTGCCCTTCTGAACTCCTATTTTGTGTCCCTTTCACTCAAAACTATTACAAAAACTAATGGTGCAGCCTCCCTTAGAAAACTGTTCTGTATCCATCCCAGGGCAGGAAAACCACCTAGCTACACACCCTGTACACCAAATTGAAAAATTGTTGTTGGGTGCAAAAGGTTAAATCATTGAAGGTAAGATCCAGGGGGATTCTGGGTAAACAGTTAATGTGGCCCATAATATTCTTTTCTTCAAAACCTGGTGGAAGAAATATTTGAGAGTCACAACTGCAATACCTTATGCATAATTTGGGCCTCATTGACTGTTTACCCATAAATCTTTCAGTCTTATCTTCTATGATTACCTTCTATGACTTAACCATTTGGTGTATGCTTCCAAGATGGAGGCACTGTAGTATTCTAGGGCCAAGTTACATGCTCCAGTAAGTGGGACAAGGGCAGCTGCCATGTTCATGTGCTGATGAGAGCTAATTACTACTACCAAAATTGGTTGGAATATAGGTTCCCTTTAATCTTCACTCACTCTAAGGAAATAACAGAACCTTATGTACACTACCTTTTGCTTTTTGGTTGGCAGTCGGAGAAAGTTTTCTTCTTCATAACTGGCAGTGAAAAAAGTATTGTATAATCATTTATATTTGGAAGAATTAGAACTCTTGTTCTCATGGAAATATACTAATAAGTCCTTCTTGTTTAATTATATAATTTTATCCCAATGTTATATGCTTCCAGGACTAATCTTTCCACGAGTGAGCAGTTTTCATACGAGTAGGAAATGTCTGGTACAGTACTATTACTTACAGCATGTACATGGTATAATTATGGTATTGCTTGCTAGTAACACACAAATGACTTCTTGATCATTCTTTTCATGTGAACATTCATTCACAACTTGTAGGCATATAGTTAAGATAAAGTGTAGTAAAGCCAAGATACTATGAATTTGTGGTGCTGTTTCCCAAGGACAGTTTGAGTGGTGAATTAGTTCAAGATCTTATAAGATAATCAATGAATTACTTGCTAATTCAATGTACTTTACATACTTTTGTTGGTGGGCATCTTCTTCACGTTTCTTAGAGCTTCTCCAATCAGTAAGAGAATCCTCCTGGAATAACAATTAAGAGAAGTTATAATTAGAACCAAAGCCAACACAGGGAATCAAAGATGATGTATTACCATTAAGAACAGAACAAAGTCAAGATTTAAAAAATCTCAGACTGATGTCAACCGATTAAAGATAAAGTAACATGATTTAATTTACAGAACATTTTTGCAACCAAGTCAAATCCAGATGAGGTACTTTCTTACTATTTTCACTTCCGCCCATCAATTTAGTTACATCTGCTAGTCATTTTTGGCAATTTCTGGAAGCCAAGGAGCTACATAGGTTGCAGAAAGATGGTAATAGTTTAGATTATATGGCTACGATAGTACGCGCACTCTGATTGGCTGATTTCCGGTCTGATATTTTCCCATCTCAGACCGGTAAGTTAAGTTCGCCTGTCTTTCGTTGACACAGCTAAAAAAGAGCCACATAATAAACAATTTATTAACCTCGCTTGCTCGGTCTGTACGGGAAAATATCAGACCTCGATCTTTTATGTACTGACCTCGCCTAATGGCTCGGTCCATACTGTCAAGACCTCAGTCTGATATTTTCCCGTACAGACCTCATGCTCGGTTAATAACCTCTTAATATGAGCTGCAAAGCATTAATTGGTAAAGGTGTAATAGAGTGATGATGGGTTAGTGGTAGAGGGCTATGTACCCCCAAATGACTTGTAAACAGTTCTGGTGTTATTTTTATATAAAAATGCACTACTTACTCTTATTTCAAGTGGAGCTTCACTGTACTCATCTAATAAAAAGATGACAAAAATTTATTTAAAGTTTTAAAAGGCCTTGTTATAAAGTAAAGCTTTTAACTAATCAAAATCTTGTTTAATTTCTACTCCTGTAACTGCAACTCATGTCCCACTGATATTGCAAGACAGTTTGTATAAGGAATAGGCCATATGCACTATAAGGCCACGTAACCACCACCACCTTAAAAATGAACTCCAGAAATGGAAAGAGCATCTCAATATTAGTAAGAAGGTGAAGTTTCAGCTCAAAATGTTTGACAGCATGAAATATAAAATTTAGAATTTTATTAGGATTTGTATCATTGGCAAAATGTATTGGATGGCAAGCTCGTGCCATCCAGCCCATTTTCCACAAAAAATTCTTAGAAAACATCAGATTTTATCATTCATGCCATTTTTACTGTGTCAAACATTTTGAGCTGAAACTTCACCTTCTCACTAATATTGAGATGCTCTTTCCAGTTCTGGAGTTCATTTTGACACTGGTGCTTGATTTAAGGGGGTTGTGGTCAATGTGACCTGTTAGTGCATATGGACTATTAAAGAATGTCAAACCCTCACGAAACTTGTCTCACAAGGCCATATTCTAACAAACTAGAATATTAACCTCTAAGTTCTTGTATAATTGAGCTGCTTAGTGCTTTCTTCTTTGCATTCTCTGTCCTCTTTACTTTCCTTGAGCTGTGACCATCATCTGTACGAAAAATAAAATCAAAATATTGAAATCATAATTAGATGAGTTACCAGGTGACAGAGTGCAGAAGCAACTACAGGTAGGTGCACACGATGGAGCTTGCTCCCGCAACACGCTATGGGTCAATTTGCACAACCAGTACACACGAGGGAGCATTTTCAAGTTTGTTCAATAATTTGCTACAGAGCTTATAATATCAGGGAGCATGAGCAGGGAGCAAAATGTTTGCTATGCAACAAATTTTTTTGCATGAAAACATTGGTACACACAAGGGAGCTCTGCTCTAGTAGCATGTTATGGGAGCAAGCTCCCTCATGTGTACTGGCCATATTACCTAGCTGGTAATAGGACTGCCAAGGAATTTGTTTGCATGACACCAGGATCCTGTGCCTGTGCAGCCTTGCTAAAAACTCTCCAGCTTTTCCTTAACCCCAGATAATCAGTACTTTGTTTCAAGCTAAATTTTGTTGGTTCCCTCTCAACTTGTACTTTAAGAGTTTTTCTCTGGCTTTCCTCCTCCACAAAAAACTTTTAAATTCCAATTTGACAGCTGGCCTTGGCAATTTGAATGCAAGGCTCTGGCTTGGGAACTTATGAAATCACTCCCACCAGCAAGATTGACATAAAATGAATTAATTGTGATTTACAATCTGTGCTCACCATAAGGAACTGCTGTGACTCTAGGTGGAACATACACTCCTGATTTAGAAGGACCACCTGTTTCAGTAGCACTGTCATCACTATCATCCTCGTCATCATCATCACCAAACTATGACATTTAATATATAATTTCAATTCCAGGTCATGAGGATTAGATTGATAGATATAACTCTGCTTTATCAGGGACCACAGATCTTAATTTTGATTGGGGGGGGGCTAACAAACACCAAAGGATAACTTAGTATTTATGTATGAATAGTAAATAAGTAATTCAAAATGACGGTAAAATTATTGGGGGTGCTATAGCCCCCACCTCCCTGCTTCTGTAGTCCCTGTTTATGAATAAAACAGAGTTCACACTAGTCAAAGGCTTAGACATGCAATGCAACATTGCCCATCTCATTGCTTGCAAGAAGGAAATTGCACCAACTATTGCATATCAAGTTGCCAGCAATTTCACAAAAGTAGAAATGATTTCTACTTCAGTGACGTCACTGGTGATATTGAACAAAACTGTCACATGGGTGTACACATGGTGTGATTTCCTCATTACAAGCAAAAATTCAGGCAATGTTGCATCATGTGTCTGAGCCTTACAGCACAAGGCACAAAAGTATGACCAGTTTTAATGTATTTGCATACTTTTATGCACTGGATTTTGTACGTTAAACTGACACATTTAGATGAGAAGCTGTCTGGTTTTACCAATTATGGTAAGTAATAGCTCGCTAGTCAACAAAATCCCATGCATAAAAGTATGTAAATACATTAAAAGTGGTCATACTTTTGGGTGTCATGCTGTAAAGGGAGTCCAAGAGGCATTCTCAATGAATGCTGTGACAAAATATCAGAAACAAATAAGAGAAAAGCAAATAATACACAACATAAGCAAATATGAGGCAGGGATCAATTACCAGGTGCCTCCTCCTAATTATTCACAACTCAGCACATACCTTGGTAGCCATGTTCTGTGGGTTAGGCTTGAATCTCATTGGATCATTGTCACCAACTGAATAAATTAAATAAACAAAATAAATTAGAAAAAAAAATTAAATGAAACAAACTGTGGTCATTTCAAGTGATACATGTATAAACCTATTTCAGAAAAAGTTGTCAGTGAGAGGCTTCAAGCCTACACGACTGGACCTAAGAGGACTATGGGTAGTATTTGCATTCAATTAATAGTTTCTGTATAAATTAATGCTTCTGTCATTTGTGGCATTCACGTGTGTCTTCGCTGTAAGGTCAAGGTATGTCTAGAGTTGTATACCATTATGCTATCAAATCATGTTATTCTAATGTTTCATTGATTACTACCCATAGTCCCTTTCGGTCTAGTCACATAGGCTTGAAGTCTCTCACTGACAACGTTTTTTGAAATAGGTGTATCCATGCTGAAGGCCTTGCTACCCATCTCTTGTACATTCCAGGTTATCTTGATAGGGGGAAGAAGTACATGTGTGAATATGAAACTAGCAAATGTTTTCTAGTAACATTATTCCACTTTCAAAACAAGCAAACTTTTTGCTCATTTTTTTGTCTTTATTCAATCAGTTGCTAGTGAAAATATTTTCTGCTTATGAAATTGCAAGATATATATATTCTGAAATTGCCATGAAATTAATGCACACCATGAGATTTGACCCACAAAAAGTTATTTGACAACTTACATCATCACAGAGTACCAATCAGGGAGTCTCGAAACATAGATACATTTTGTAAGTACACAAATGCTGGCTTATTTTTGAGCTCTGATTTACCTGTCATCCCTATGGTAACCATCTTTATCAGTTTATCAATCTGGTATTTCATTTTTTGATCAATGGGACGTAGTTTTTCTAGGACCTGTATTAACAAAACAAATTCATTTTAACACATTGATTGTTGTAGTTCTTTAATTTGCATACATACATTAACTAAAGTATAAAGGTATGCACTTACAGTACGAATCTCCACCAATCTATCTATGGTTGAGTCTCCTTCAATTTTCTGTCCATCAGTCTTGAGTAGCATGTAGTAAACAATGTTGATCAAATAACTAAAGAAATTAACACATCACAAGCAAATAATTAGCATAACATTAGTTGAATTCAACTGTTACTTGATCACCAAATAATAGTTATTAATGTTCATATTATCAAATACCATAAATACATGTAAATTAATGTTGTACACCATATGAAAAAAGATAATAAACTTTAACAGTGTTTTGGACACTTCATTAGCCATTCCACTCTAATGTAATGCTCAAGGTATAGTTCACATCATTCATTTATTTCATTTTCATGTTATCTTTACACCAGCAAAGTCCATACCAGTTTAATTTTTACATTTGTTATTTCTTTGAGTAGCCTGAGCACTACATGTATACATACAGCTATGGACCAAATCCACTTGGGTGTTTTTTCCCCATTTCAGACCATGTGTTATTCCCTTGGGTATTGTTTCTTTGTTTCTTGGTAACACTTGTAAAGATACATAATCCCAATGAGCCTCAAACAAAGAATTGTACTGCTAAGGGAATTACATGAGGTTTGAAAGAGGAAAACATTACTCCCAAGTGGATTTGGTCTATTACTTAAACACACATACTGTTAAGGGAATTACATGAGGTTTGAAACTGGAAAACATTACTCCCAAGTGGATTTGGTCTGTTACTTAAAACACATATTTTACAACCATCACTCCCCGTGAGGTGCTCTTCTGTGAGGTTCACTCCACACACACTACCACTACATTTAATATTTACAGCACACAACACTCAACTCACATGTTGATTTTTATGGAGGGAGGAAAACCAGAGAACCCGGAGAAAAACCCTTGTGGTTACTTCATTGGTTCCATACTAAATGTTGAGCACTTCTTACATTGATGACAGATAGTTGCTAGACAAAAAATCAAATTCTTAAGAGCCCAGTTATTAATTGAAGGGGGACTAGTTCAAATAGGGGGATCAGAAATTTTAAGGCTCAAAAAAGAGGGGGCTGAGAGACAGTGGGAAATTTAGGGGGGAAATGCAACAGCACCCCACTCTAATTAATAACCAGTCTCTAGCAACTGTCACAAAATGTTGAATTCATAGCTACTGTAAGAGTACAATTTGATACCTTAAAAGCAAATGAGTCTTCACTTCCAAGAAGCTAATTCCCTGGAGATAGAAGTTTCATTTCAGTACAATCATGTATCTTGAAACTGAATGATCGTGATGATCACAGACATGATAGAACCAAGCAGCTTATGAAATGGTTGGCATATTAGCACCAACATCAGAGGTTTACAATTGTTCCCAGGATCATAGACAACAAAAAGGAAATTGTTGTCATGATGGATGATATAACAAAAGAATCCATTGAAAATCTTTTGTCAAGTTTGTTGAGCATTGTGGCTATGAAAATCATCTAAAGGGCAAGCCTATAGGCTGAATTCTTAACTGGGGATTCCTTTTCCAATAGGGTAGAACTGTGCGCTATATGCCTGGTTACAGATTACAATTTCCTGCCAAAATGAGATCAGCAGGGTACCCAACAGGCAAGAAATCTGACTGATATGACAGAATTTAAAGAGGTTACAACTTGACTAAGTCTATAGTCAGTAAAATCATTTTTTCTCAATTTTATGTATCTTGGGCTCATTTTCAATTTAACTTCATTTTACTTTTCAAAAGAGCAGAAAAAAGAGGTCCAGACCAGACCTCAACAGCATGTGGGGGGGGGGTTTGTCTGAATCCCTGAACTCCCCAGCCTACAGGCTTGTAGGTCACCTGTGCAGTAGATATATCTTTATCATCTATCTTCTGTATTAAACCACCAACACGTTGAGATATTTCAGAAACCTTTAAACACAAAACAAAAACCATCCTTTAATTCAATTATTTTCAGTCAAATGAAAAATGGAGTGCATGCCACATAGCTGTGAAACAATTACTATATAACTAAGGTATTTAGAACATATTTAGGCCATGTAATAGGTGACACTCTAAGGCATCCCTCAGAAGGAGGTACCTTCGGAAGCCTTTCCGACGAGCCAAACCCGAAGCCGACGAATGTAATCCGATTCTAACCGATTAACGGCCCTAATAAAAGGAAAATTTATCCGATTCTAGGTGCAATTTTAATGAGGAAATCTTATTTTTCTATCGTATAAACTGGTTTGGTGATTACATAATGAACAATTCAGTTATAAAAGCTTGTATACAACGACATTCATCTATACCGCCTTTTCAGGGATGGCTGATCACCAATGTTAATCAGCACATACGCTTTGCAATCCCTCAAAAGGATGTGATATAAACAATTGGTATTTGTAACGGTTGTTAATATTCATTTTCGTTTAGAAATCTTGTTAACTAAATTATGAAAGCAAATTATCTTGGATTAGAATTATGAGCTAATAGTGATTATTTTTTATGTAAACATTATCTTGGGTCGGTATAGGAAATTCCAAGGAAAGATCTCCTTTTCACCATAGTTGGTGTCTGGTTATTGAGAGTAGAGACCTAC
>WUAP02031233.1:0-19061 GCA_015163945.2 Stichodactyla helianthus | reverse complement strand
AATGATTCATGGGAACGAGGTTCAGGCAAAGGCATCTTACAACCCCCTGTTTGAAAAAATCCTGGATCCGCCACTGTACTCACTTCATCTTTGGTGTAAGGTACAAATGACTAAAAGTCAGTCATTTGTACCTTACACCGAAGATGAACGTGAGTACGTTGAAACATGTCTGTTTCTTCTATTAAGGATGTTATTTTATTCTTGAAATTAATCACTAGTTTACTGTTGCATAGACCATTTGGATCCCCCCCCCAAAAAAATATTGTCATAAAAAATATTGTCATCGTCACACCGTAGAAACAGAAATGATTACACCCCAGCTGTGTCCACTAGACCCAAAGACGTAGTTTATAACTGATTTTTTTTTTTTTTTTTTTTTACATCTGTATCATTGATAAATTTAGGACATGATACCTCCAGAAGTCAAGAGTAGTATTGCAGCGCGAAGCATTTACGGGTCAGCTGGGGATTTTCAGAGAGCTAGCTACGAAGACATTCAGGGAGAGGTTAATCGGCTTCTAGCCCGCGTAAGATTAATTAACCTCTTGTTATGTTTGATTTGCAAACTTTTTTCCTGGGTGACTAATATGTACTCTAATGGTCGCGTTGATCCATGTGGGAGGTTTTTTAAACTTAAAGCGAATCTTAGAATTTAGGTACGCTAATAGGGTAGTGAAAAAGCGCTCATCGAGAAGTGAAAGAAAAATGAGTAAAAACAGAAGTCCATATGGACTTCTGCTAAAAATAACTTGTTTCTTCTCAAGGGGACAGAGCTAAGGAAACTTCTGTATACAGGCCCTCAGCACTGCCTAGAAACGCCCACAAGGAAATACCGTCTGCAAAAAACTGGATTATGTCCAGATTGGTTCTCCACACATTCACAAATGCTTCTAACAGTATGAAAGTGATAAGTAACTACTGTTCTATCAGATTTGTTTCCTGAGAATTATTGAATTGTTTTCCATGTAACGTAAAGGAAACATGCGATAAGCTTCAATCTATTACGGAAACCCAAGGAAAAATGGGAGCGGATGATTTCCTTTGAATGACTTGCCGCACCTATTTCAAATCTTTTGATTGACTGCGTAGGGTTCAGCCAAGGTCAGGAATTTGAAGCATAGTGGTTTTCTGTCTCTGAAGCCCAAGTTTCCTTCCGACCAATTTCAGTTTTGAGTTACTAAAACAATGTTTGAGTTTATCTACTAAAATAATTTACTATATCGCTCGAACTAAATAGCTTTAGTTTGTAGTTAAATCGTTAGTTCAGTAATTTGTGTACGTCTTGCAAAACTACTCGTAAAGTTTCATGACCACAGAAATCCCAGTTCAAAGAATCCTTCACTTAACTTGACTCCTGGCCGAGTATTGATGACAGCTTGGCTTATTTTATTCGTAGCATTTAGCGCTACACATGCATTTTATAGATTATACAAATGTTAAAGAAGAATTTGAGGGGCTCATATAAATCAAGAATATCTGGTAGAAATGAACACATTTTATCTACCACCACTCTGGTCAGGATCTCTACTCCCTTCTTTTCTTTATGCCTTCTGAATAAAAGAATGGTTAAGTTTTGCAAAGACTCCCACGTAACCCCATGGAGGGGTGGGTGGGTGGGCTTTTCGTAGCTGGAAAAGATTCTACGAAAAATCGCTGGCAATGAGTTATATCCGTAATTGACCTACTAGCAAAGAGTTTCCAACACCACTTCAGTAATGCGCAAAATACCGGCTATCGACTCACCCCTCCTCTCACGGTGATATGTACGCGAACAAGTCAGCATGCAAGCAAACTGCTCACTTGAAGAAAGCCTTTCCCCCTTCGTCGTTTAATAACTAAAAGTGAATGGGAAAACAGAATGAACGGGTGGGTGGGTGGGTGGGTGGATGGATGGATGGATGGATGGATGGGTGGGTGGATGGGTGGATGGGTGGATGCCGGATAGATGATAGATGGATGGATGGATGGATGGGTGGGTGGGTGGGTGAGCGATAGAAACTTAGATGAAAGAATCAATAGACCCTTTTAGATTGGGTGTAATGTTTTCCCATTTCAGACCACGTGTCATTCCCTTGGGCATTGTTTCTTTGTTTCTTGGTAACGTTTGAGAAGACACATTAATATGGATGAGCCTCAAACAAAGGGCCTTATTCCCAAGGGATTGACACGTGGTCTAAAATGGGAAAACATTATGACCAAGCTAAAAATTGTCTATTCTTAATGGGAGTGACATCGATGAGACTGATACCGTAGTTCAACGCATTCTGGGCTACCTGTATCTTTGACTGTCGTCCAACTGTGACATTTAGACACAACTACTATTATTGAGTGTGGTTGATCTAAAACTAATTCCACAATTAAAGCCATGTGCACATAAAGGACGTATTTTTATTTATAGAAAGAATAGGTATTGTACCATGTAGTAAACTAAATATAATATCCTCCTGCTTCCGTAGAAAAATGGTATCAAGCCATTATGGAAGCCACAAGGCCCACAGGGTGCAAATTAGTTCACCAGGGAGCTGAAAAACATCCGGATAGTTGACCATCTAGAACCATCTATATAGCTCCGGTTTGAATCAAAAACTGCTCAGTCTACATACTCAGGAATGCAATTCTTTCTAGCTCATAAAGTTTAAACAAAAAGGGTTAAAGTGCTCCGGGAATGGCTCACGGCCAACATGTCTTGCTTTTCGTAGACGAAGGTTTCCTAGTCTAGATACTAGCTATAAAATGCTTCCTGACTCGGCCGAACCATGTTACTATCAAAAGAGCTAGAGTTAGATTTTGGAACAGTATTTGAAATGGTTACAGTTGACACGCGTTTTTCCTTGACAAAAGCATTCTTGATTGGATAGCTGGTGTTCGTGTAGATGCGACTTGACGTTAGTAAGAGGAACTAAAGCTTCGTCATAATGCACTAGTAAATTGAAACCCCCTCCCCCCGCGACAGGGCAGGGAATCAACGCTGCGAGCGTGAATTTAACGTGCATAGTACACTGAATAATGCACAGGGATACGCGAAATTTATCGTGCACTTCAACAGTTTTAACACCTGATTTTAACAGCAAATCTTTTTTTCAAGGGGGAGGGGGTGTAGGGCTAAATTTAACGACTACTGCATAGCTTTTTTTTATATCAAGAAAATTTACTTGCGGTCGTTACAATAGTTCCACTGCGCGCGACGAGTCACAAACAGTACAAAAAATGTGGAGTCTTATTAATGAACATTTAGTAAATGAAGTCCTCAAAAATTAACCAATTCTGTATGATAATAACAGAAATCTTATTATGTTTTGTTATATTACTGAGCGTGAACTAGTGACTTTTTCATAACCAAGACGTCCCGATCCGGGTGCAGTTTTCGATGTACTTTGTCTACCGCGTGATAACCAAGCTTACTTATAATTCCACAAACAGATATAGACGATATTTATTACAATTGATCAAAGATTACGTATACACGTGTTTTCAATGGAGAGTTGTTCAATACAGGAATGGCTAGCCTGGCAACTGGGCCGAAACTATACATTGCGGCTAAAACCACGAAGCCACAGCCATCTCTGAATGTAACTATTTTTTCCATTCGCCGATATTTCCTCAATGGGTCAGGGTTTTTTTCCTTCTTCTTTCTTCTTCTTTCCTGATTTATATTCTCTAAGTAGTCCTTTCTTCATCACTGACCATTAACTTTTCAGGCATGTGTAATTGGGCTGACCTTTTTCATATCGTGCGCGCACGCTTGATGATTTTATACTGAATTATAATGGGGTGACTGATATTGTTTATTGATGCAATTGATTTATTTATTAATAAGTTGCTCAAGGTGTTTGTCAAGGTCATTTTTCACGGCGAGTAGAAATACCTCAAGGTGATATATTGAGTGTAGTGCATGCTTTTCCGCTGTGCCTCTTTAGTCTAAATCAGGGCTTGACAAATAGGTACACGTCCAACGGAAGCGCCCGACACTATCATCATTCTTGTGCTTATTGAATTATCTTGAAGTAATTGGTTTTCAAGGGAAATTGGTAAATCATTAGAACAGTACACTGAATGTCGTCGAAGAAAACTAGATCATGAATAAATTGGACGTTTTTCTGAAAAACGAATGGAAACTTTTGTGGAGTTTATTATTCAGCCAGTTGCCGAACTTGTTGTGTCTTTTTTCTCTTTCATTATTATCATTTAGTTTTCATTTGTTGTATAACTCAACAATTTTTTTCTAGTAATTCAAATCGATTTTAGTGAGAATAGTTAAAATGCATTCTTCTTCTTTTTCTTGTTCATCTAAAGTCTTCTAAGTACTGCTGCTATACTAATTTGGAGAACTTCAGCATTACTTTATTGAAGTAAAGAAACTAAAAAACAGAAATCAAACTGGGCCGGTGAAGCCTGAACAAGGAGTCAGTAGGTATAAGATAAGTAGACGTTTTTTAAAAATCCTAACTAGTGCTTGAATAATGATGGGTAAAGACTAAAAATCGATCGTGAAATGACAAATAAGATAAGTTAAAATAAGTTAAGATATCGCAAAGAAATCAAAAGTTGACGGAAAAAATATTAATAGCCAGTTTTTTTAGCACAAAAACTCAAACCACCGCGTTATTTTTAATCCGTCCGTTATGTAAGACCTATAGTAAAATTAATGATAAAATAAACTGGCAAAGACTGAAAGTTTGCAGCCATATGTCAATCACTAGTACTGTCACATGATAAAATAATCGTTTTTTCTTTTTACCAAGCCGCTCATGGAGTAAGCACAAAGGTGGCCACAAAGCATGATTTCACTGACTAAAAGGAAGAGGTAGAGAACACTAAACGATGATAGCGCGACTGAGACCAGCCCTTAATCTAAGATGTGGTACTTCCCCGGCACGTCTACGAGAAAATATGTAGATCCTGGTGTAAAATACTATTTAGATTAGTCCATTCATCCTGTTTCTTGGATTTTTTTGTTATCTCTCACCCTGATGGAAGTGGCTTCCCGGAAGTCATTTTCATGTAGATATTTCCGGGTTTAAAGTCCGATTCACCAGCGCTAATTGGCTGTAGGATGGTCATATGTAATGTCCATACCGCAGATATGCTCACCACAAACTCAGAACTGACCTCAGACGTTATATTTGAGAATTTCTTCCATGGCTGACCAGCTAGATAGAAGAATTATTATTTTCAGAATGTTATTATCATTCTGTCTTCAGTATTGACATAAAATATCAAGTTTGTACATAGTCACCAGGAATTCCGTTCATGGCTGACCAGTGGACGGCAGAATCCTTTTAGCTCAGTTTCAAAAGTATATTGCCAAGGAATGATTTTTTCCCCCTCTTTTTTTCAAATATAACTATCAAACTAAAATTCGTTCGGTTTATATACAAGTAAGACGCTCACTACAACGTGTTCTCGGAGCGGGAGATGAAGTGGGTGTGGTAGGTGTTTCCATGGTAATTCTCTAATTCATATTCAAAGAACTTACTAGCTAAGTTCAAAACGTGGGCATAGCCAAGTTCATGGTGGACTTTAGAACTACGATTTGAAAAAGGGTAAGGTTGGTAAAAAAAAAAAAAATAAATAAATAAATAAATAAAAAATAAATCTCAAGTTCGATACCGTAAAAGTTAGAAGCAAAAGAAAAAATTTTCTTTTTTCTTTCTTTCTTCCTTCCTTCCTTTCCTTCTTTCTTTCTTTCTTTCTTTCTTTCTCTCTCTCTCTCTCTTTCTTTCTTTCTTTCTTTCTTTCTTTCTCTCTTTCTTTTTTCTTTCCTTCTTTCTCTCTTTCTCTCTTTCTTTCTTTCTTTCTTTCTTTCTTTCTTTCTTTCTTTCTTTCTTTCTTTCTTTCTTTCCTTCTTTCTCTCTCTCTCTCTCTCTCTCTCTCTTTCTTTCTTTCTTTCTTTCTTTCTTTCTTTCTTTCTTTCTTTCTTTCTTTCTTTCTTTCTTTTTACCCAGGAAGAAAACTTTTTTGCAGGGTCATTGATTAACCATCTACACCAGGGATATACCCCGGAATTTTAGCATATTTTGCCGCATAAACGCTTGCAGTATCAAAAAATATGATTATAGAACGTTTCTCAAGCTATAACGTTGTTTTAATTTCTAATTGATTTTTATTGACTAATTAATTTCGTTCATCACTTAGAATGAAATGATATCACAAAGATAGTTTTACAGGCCAAAACAGTAATATTTATCAAATGACCTACTCTCTTCCGTAAAGAAAACTGTGGTATACATTCCCAAGCACTTTTAAATCCGGCCAAAATCTTAGCCATTCTCTAGAAAGTGTCCGGTTTGATGGACACAGCGAGCTGTACATACTTACAAGCTTGATCTATTTTAACCAAGAGATTTTTCGTTTAACCTTTTGACCTATTTCTAAATCAACAAGCGCGTTTCAAGTCGATATACTTGCTTTTAGCTTGAAGTCTAGATAAACAAACCTTATTCTTGAATTCAGTTTTTCTTTCGTGTTTCTTTTTCAAGGAGTTATTTTGCTGGTAGGTCTTTATTTTTGGTCTAATAGCTTAATTAACTGACGTCACAAGAGCTCTTGTGCGTTCAACGGACTTTAGCAATAATAAAATGAATACCTCATTATGACACACCCAATTTCTCTTTTGTCCAAAACGCTAATTACGAGTAAGTACACCAACGAGTAAACAGCTTAAACTCGGTAAAAAATTCACAAATTTCGGACCAAAAGTCTACAAGAGAGGCAACGTATGATCCAAGCATTACTCTGATTCGTAAAGTATGAAACTGTCACGGGAATTTCGTGTTATATTTCTTCATTTCGCAACGAGTTCATGCAAATCATGTTATTACTTCGTCTAGGCCGGAAGCTCTTTGACATTCTGTCACTCCCCTTTGTGACGGACTTGGTTTCCATGGTGACTTAAGGTATTACGCATGGTGGCTAAAAGGGTTATTTTTGTCAACTCTCTTCTGATAGGACAGCTTGAAAATACCAATACACTATCTTGACGGGAAACGTCAATCAAATTTACACTTAAAACAAAGCGATCGTCCAGGCGTATCAAATGGCGAGCTAGGGCTCGTAAAAGAAACACTACGACTTCGGATGCCTACACTTGAAGTTTACAGAGAAAGACTAACCATGCCGTCGATAGTCGTAGAGAGTCCTCGATCATATCGAAGGACACAAGCCGACAAGAAGAAACTAATGGCAAGAGGGGCAAGTGTCTCTTGGCTAAGTGAGCAGTTAAAAAGTAGGAATTATATCATATTACTGGACTGCCGTCCGTTTGCTGAATTCGCTCGTAGCCATGTTCAAGGAGCAATTAATTTGACCATTCCTTCGCTCATGTTGAGAAGGCTCAAAAAGGGGAATAGTTTTTCTATAACTTCATTGATATCCTCTGAGGAAGGGAAAGAACAGTTCAATAAGAACCTGTCACTGGCCAGTGGAATTGTTTTGTACGACTCGTCTACTAAGGATGTTTCGTCTGTTGGACTCAACACTGCTCTTGGAGTTGTTATTCGGAAACTGTCCGAAGATTGCTCTACAACGACCGTTCGCCTTTTAGAGGGTAAGTATCGAATTTAAACAATTTACTCTCTTCAAACTGATAGCCACTGTAGATTTTAACAAATACGATTCAGATCGTTTTAATTCTTTTGAAAATGCAATTTACTTTATGTATCAATTTGCTGTTCATTTGCTTTACCGGTCGTTCGACGGACCTTGTTTTTGAACGTGACTTTTATATTCTAACCTTCATGAAAATAAAGTCAACTGTTATTTATCAAAATCTTTGTCATTCTACAGGTGGTTTTTCCAAGTTTCAAGAAAAGTGCCCAAATTTTTGTGAAACTTGCGAGGAATATGGCCGGCCCCTTCTGTCATTGGCAGGTCTAACTTTACGAGAGCCAAACGAACCAACTCTCTCGTTCAATACACCCACAACTCCTGACTCTAAGAAAAGAACTAAAGGAGAATTGGCCGAAATTCTGCCCAAACTCTATTTAGGAAGCGAAAAGGATGCTTCGAACTTGGAACTGCTGAAAAAACACAGAATATCGTACGTGTTGAATGTGACTCATGATCGTCCAAATACCTTTGCACATCTTGAGAACTTTACCTACAAAAACCTACCAGTTGAGGATAATTGTAAAGCCAATCTTACTGATCTGTTCCCCGAAGCATTCTCGTTTATAGGTGAGTTTATGATTTATAACGATACATTTTCAACTTCTTGATAAACAAAAGTTCAATTAGATAATTCATAACACTGTAAAAGCGCATGTATAGATTTCCCGCCATCTTAAAAAAAATTTCGCTTTTTTAGTGTTTTATTTTCTGTATTTTCTTTTTTCCCCTTTTGAATGCATAGTTCATTTTCCCTTCTCTTATTTTCTTAATCATTTGATATTGAATTTCCTAGTGCTATGGTAGTCTTTAATGGCATTCAAGGTTCCATCACTGAAATAGTTTAAAGTCCGGACCTAGAGCATTCCAACATTACCAAGGGCACTTCACTTTGTATAAAATCATGTAAACCTGTACCAAATTAGGGAAATATCGTAGTAATACAATTCTAGTTGCTCTCTTTTCCCTTTTTTCTCTTTTTTGCGGAGGTGTTGATATTTGTTTTTGGTGATAATAGAGTTGTTAGCAATATTGGTCCTAGCGGCGCAGTACGTTAATTTACCTTGTCACTTTTTTCTTGTTTAAGGCGGATTTTATTCTAACGTTTTGTTTTCGTATTTTCCTCAGATGAAGGCAGAGAAAAAGGCAATGGAGTGTTGGTTCATTGTTTAGCTGGAGTTTCTCGTTCTGTCACCGTTACAATCGCTTATTTAATGTCATCGCAGAATTTGACCTTGAACGAAGCTTACGATTTTGTCAAAGCCAGGAAATCCAACGTTTCTCCAAATTTCAACTTCATGGGCCAGCTACTCGAGTTTGAAAGATCAATAAACCCACCAAGAACTCCAAGTTCTACGACCAGCACTTTATCCCCAGCAAGTAGTCTCGATGCTGATGATATAGAGTTAAATACAAGTGACAATGAATAACAGAAATTACATTTATTAATTGTCTTACAAAGTGAATTACACTCGCGGATTGAAATTATGTATAGAGAGAATTAAAATATATTAGCTTAATAATTTACTAGTTAGCTTTAAAGGATAGATGACAGAAGTTTCGTATTATATATAAAGTGGTTATATCTTCTATCACTTTATTGAGATATTCTTGCTGCTATTGCAGTGACTTGTAACACAGTTTTTTGTGTTGGAAATTATACCATGCAACATGCTATCCTTTCGTCGAAATATCATCAAAATAATTCAAACGATTACGAAGTTTTGTTCATAGTTTGTCGCTCATATTCACAATCTCTTTTACATCGACATCTGTTTTCTTGATTTATTTTTCTACAAGAAATGTTTTCTACATAAATTCCAAAATGTTTTTCTACTCTTGCCATTTTTTTCGCGTTCTGAAGTTCTTCTACCTCGTTCATATTAATGACTTATTGTATATACGAATATTTTGTCTTGTAAATAATGTACAGAGAAATAAATTATCAAGTATTATTAAATATTGTGTACAAAACGATCTTATTTTATTCAAGGTCTGTGCAAATGAAATGTAAACAAAATATATGATCTCCAGTAACTACAATTATAACGAAACGAGCTTAAAGATCATTTTTCTCAGTTTACAAATAACATTTTTTTATAAATTTTCAAGGGGGAAAGTAAGAGATTACGCTTTTAGGTCACGTTTTTTATCAGTTTACTTACGCGAGAAGTGTGTAAAGTTATAAATAAAAATTGTTGTACAAAATGTCAATCATGCTATCAGTAACTGTACAGGCTGTCCAAAGAAATCTTCTAAATAGGTCACTATCAAAACAAGCAATTTATGTTTTCATTTTGAATCGCTTGAGGCCAACAAACCAAAACAGAAACTCTGGCTTGACTTACAACGGAAATGCGATCTTAATGGTCTTTTCAAACTCTTCAAAAATGTAGATTATTCTTTGATCACCGGTAGTGCAAGAATTCGAGAAAGTTTAAGAAAACCCCATGACTCCTGGAGGTCATGGACCGTAGTTGAGCGTTTCCGGTGTCGCAGACATACTGGCGCCGTTTCGCTAACCGTGTTGATGGCTGATCTTTAGTTCGTAGCCCACGGACGCCATAGCAACCAATCAATAAGAACTAAAATACGGCGGATGCCGATGAGGAATTTAGCTAACCAAAATAGAATTCGATAATTTTAAGCTAGGAAGAAGACATCTTTCTTATCGTAAGCAACTAGTTCTTCGAGGCAAAACTTCTGGATTTTATTGTTGGTTGGGTTACCTGTGTTTTTTGTAACTCGGTCATTTTCCGTTACGCTTCGGTAGTGTTGGTAGCACATGATTATACCGGTAATTGCTATCGGTCACTATATTGGGTATACTGAGTCTATGTATAGTATTGACGGTATCAGTAGAGCTCGGAACATGGTCTTTTGATGGGTGCTTTGAGAACCGGAAACATGATTGGAAGAACATATAATTTGTTCTGTAAAAATAACTCAAATCATATATTTTTGTACATTATTTAGTTTCTGATAGAGGCAACTAAAGTAGGGTCCCGACATGCGCAGTACGATTCTGAAATCCCGACATGGCCCCCAATATTTTCACAAAATCTCGTCAGTTCTTTGAGGTAATCCCCTCCTTCCCCCTCCGCCCCCCCCCCCCCCCCCCTCCAAACTTGACTGAGGTTGGAGATAAACATTCAGGAGAAATTTCCACCGAGTTCGGCGATTTGGGGCTCTGCAGGATCAGCTCATATGAAAAATCAGTTTCTAAATTGCAAACCCCCGTTGAAATTTACCTCACACCGAGGATTATTCAAAATCAGGATTTTTAAGACCCCCCCCCCCCCCCCTTGGGGTATACTGCCTACTATAGCATGGCGTTTTTAGTTTACGGTATTTTAATCATGATCGTGGCTTTGACTATTTTTCAATATGGTTAATTCTTTTTTTCATCTTATACTTGTTGATGCTGATATTACAGTAATGATTAAATTTCCTACTCCTAGCTACTTTGTGTTTTTACTTAAGTTGTTTTTGTTTGTTGGCTGGGTTTGCTTGCTTAACTTGTACGCTTGTTTATTTGCTTTCTTGCTTGCTTGTTCTTGTTTGCTTCAGTGTTTGTTTTAGTACTTGCTCGTTTGTGCTTGCTTGTTTGTTAGCTTATACCCTGCACTTGCTCGTTTGCCTGTTGTTGTTGTTGTTGTTGTTGTTGTTGTTGTTGTTGTTGTCTTCAATAAACAGTGACGGCGCAGCGTTTTCCAAAGTGGTGGGCTCAAATCCTGATGGTTTTCCTGAGACCTGATGTTAGTCCGAAAACGTTATTGACGACGTTAACTTGCTTTTTAACTTATCTATCAAGACCCTGCGAAACATTGGGAAGGGGGCAAGTACATTTTTGTACCACGATTTTCGTGCATTTCTTGTATTTCTCAATCATAAATGTCAAATATAAATCAGTCATCTCTTAATAATGATAAATCTTTTCTCACCAGCTGAGTATTAAATTTAATTAACACCAGCATGGGTGAGGGTAGGGTATGTAATGCCAATACGGAAGTACCATGGAGTGTTTAGTTTTACCTTTAGCTGATTCGCACTCTCATCTCGTGATCAGCATGTGCTGAAACTACATTCAATCGGTTTTTCTTGAATTTTGATCTAGTAATATCGCTTAGACAGAAATATCAGTAGGAAATGTAGTTTTTGGAGGTTAATTAACTAAATACTGTGCTGAAGCGCGGGGCTAATCATCTCGAGTTAGAAAACAAAGACTTTACCACACACTAAGTCTCAAGCTGTGTACTCTTTTTCTATTCCCTGTTGTACGTCATGCTTAGGATAAGTAGACTGACAAAGAATGGCCATGGACTTGCTGATTCAACAACCCCCAAGATCTAGATCTATACAGGCTCATAATTTAATACAACATAGACGAACTTCGCAAAACAAAGCAAGTAGACATGGTATAAATAAAATATTGGCGCGAAAAACAGAACAGGGAACCAGCGATTAGTCGAAGAGCACAGGCTTTATTTTTGAATTCCTTTTTCTGGCTATTCATTTATTCCTTATTAAAAACTTAGGACTGGAAACGAACTCATACCGCCCAGAATTGTGGGACTGAATTTGGGAACAAGATCAAAAACTGCCGCTATCTTGCATTGGATTCTGGGATTGATTTTGGCGACGAGCTAGAGTTCGTGGCCAGTCTTTCTGGAATCTTCTGAATTCCTTTCGGAATCGAAAGGCAAATTAGGATTTATTCACTGTTATTTCATTAGTAGTTGCCTTGCGCGATTTTTTACAGTTTTAGTTAGAACTGTAAATATGTATTCCCAGTCTCTTTCACCTTCTACCCTAGGTTTTGTACTCTGTTTTGTAGGCGTTAATTTTACTTTTATTCCTTTACAACAAGATAAAATTTAGGCTGAAATTCGTAAAATAGCTCAGGTCAGTATTTACACGGGATAATACTTTCAAGAAATAGTTAAGTGACAATAGTTAACTAGAAAAGTGCTGAGTGATTGAGCTATAAATGTTCTGAACACGATCCTGCTGGCCCTTTCTATATATACTTCACTCTTAAAGAGCCTTAAAATAAAGGGGATTGACCTCAAGAGTTCTCAACAAAGTAAGTAAAATGCTGGTTTTGGTTAGCAAACTCAGTAAAGTACATTTTTAAGTAAATCAAATCAATAAAATAGCTACATCTCGTATCTTTTCATACAATTTCATTCAGCACACTAGCCGCGATTCCGACGCTCTGACATGAAGCCATGAGGGCTTAAACTGATTTGCTAACATTTAGATAATAGCACCATTTAGTAAACAAAATACCGATAATTTTCGTTTACTCACGAAATTCGTGACTAGAAGACCCTAAGTTCGACAAATCTGTTGTAAACGGAAGAAGATCAATATTAAACAAGCGAACGCATTTCCGTAATGAAAACTCTTTATCACGAACAACTTGTGTCGGTAAAAAAAGTCGAGAAAAACCGAGTTTTTTCGGTGCCCATTGAAATTTCCTTTTATATTTTGAACACAATCAAGTGTTTTCGATGTAACAGAAGTTATCATGTGTTTTGACTTATCCGACTATGTCGTGGCTAAAACCGCACCTTTGAAAAACCAGGAGAAACATTTTCACACACTTTTTTCGTTTCCTTCTAGAGGCTTCGCCTTCGTAAATGAGCTGAAAGCATGCAGTTATGGTTTTTAAGGAGTTATGTCAAGCCTGGTTCACACTAGCGTCGTAATCGTAATCGTAACTAGCAACGTACGCAGACTCAGGATCGTATTTATCACTGAGGCGTGAAAAAAGACAAGCACTGTTAATGAGCAGTACGCTACTGAGTCTGCGTACGTTGCTTACGATTACTTACGACGCTAGTGTGAACCAAGCTTTAGTGTACCGTTCGAACCTCGACAACAAATGGACGGAGACAAATGTCCTTAAACCATTTTGAGCTCTTAAAATTCGAATTCGTTAAGTATCGCAACGATTCCTTAAAAACTTTCCCAAATGATCATAATTATTTTCACTAATGTGGAGATTTTTTTTTTTTTTTTTTGTAAAATTATCTAAAAATTGAGGACTTTAGTGTCAGAATTCACTTCATTTCAGTAGACCCTATAATTGGCCATGCGTCCAACCATTTTGTACGGGGATGCTCCGCTCGGACTCTGGACCCCTTACCCTTTTATATACCAAATTTCTGCAAAAAAGACACCCCTCTTACATACCTTTGCCTGAAAAGGTACGCCTTTTCTATACGTAAACCGGCTTTGCCTTATACTAGAATGGTGAAACCCTACCATTTTCTATACCAAAACTCAAAAATTCCCTACCCTTTTCTATACCCAAACTCGCAAATTCCCAACCCTTTTCTATACCCAAACTCGCAAATTTCCAACCCTTTTCTATACCCAAACTCGCAAATTCCCAACCCTTTTCTATACCCAAACTCGCAAATTCCCAACCCTTTTCTATAACCAAACTCAAAAATTCCCAACCCTTTTCTATACCAAAACTTAAAAATTCCCAACCCTTTTTTATACCAAAACTTAAAAATTCCCAACTTTTTTCTATACCTTTGGCCTAAAAAGGTGCCCCTTTCGGGCGGAGTATCCTCTTATAGGCCAATATAGAGAGTACCCCCCGCGGACGTAAATCTCGAAGTTGACTGAAATTAACACTTTCAACTTATAGATTGTTGCCTTTCCTTTATGTTTGCTAATACGAGTGAAGAGCAACATGGCATCGCGAAAATAGCTATATATAGACTAACTTTTGTAGCTCTACGTAAACTTATGTCAATATTTTAATATAGAAAGTACAGTTCTTATGGTTAGCCAATGTTCAACTGCTTCTGCATAAAGATTGAAGGTGGTTAATCTGAGGCTTTTACTACTATTACCATAATGAAAAAAAGAAAGAAAGAAAAAAAAATTGGATGCTTCCCTATAATTTGATATTTCAAGCCGATGCCTTCATTGTGATCATGTTTCAGAACTTTATTATTGAAAGTGAAATCTCAAGAGATTGTGTTAATTCAGGCAGGGAAAGACGTCATGACCGTTCTCAGTATTATGCTTAGTAAGCAGTAATGTTTGTTTGGGAGTTACGGTTGAAAAGAAATGCACTGAAAAAGAAAGACTTATATTAATATGAAGCACTTTGACCTCTTCTGAAGAGGATGATCGCACAACTAAGTTTCAGTTTGATTTTGGTATTCAATTTGATTAAAAAGTAGTGATAAAGCAATCAAAATGTCATCTATTTGCTGATTTTAGAACATGCATTACGAGCACAACAGGAATTTATAATAAGAGGAATCATTAGGCGTACGTAAATATGATATCGAAATTTATACAATAATGTGGCTTGATGTACAATTTGATACGCGTAGGAGGACGAACGGGTCAACATGTCCTCATTTTCAACATTCCGCCATGACTAACCGTGTAGAGGTATGACGTCACCGTAATGAGGAATGAGACAAAACCAAACCTGTGTGATCGGTGTAATAACCAAAAATGGAGGTGCACAATCCCGGAAAAACAGAAACACCGAGAAGTGTGAGGGAGAGAGCGTCACCAGTTTTGAGTAATTAAAAGAGAATCGATGATCCTGAGTATCCACAGGGCACCCACCTACGGCCTTTGTGTTTATTTTTTCTTTCTTTTTTTCTTTTTTTGTTTGTTTGTTTGTTTGTTTGTTTGTTTGTTTGTTTTTTCCCCGCTTTAATATATATATATATATAAATAATATAAATATATAAATATATGTATAAATAAATGTATATATGTATACCTCTCTCTCTCTCTCTCTCTCTCTCTCTCTCTCTCTCTCTCTAAACTTTGTTTATAGAGGTTGACACCGTTACCTAGTAGATATTAGTTTCAGGTGGACCTCTTAAGGTCTCTTAAGTTGAACAAGAGAAGGGACCGCCATCAACGTGATCATCCAAGCACGTGAAGGTCTAGCCAGTTGCAGATGTAATTACAAAGGTAGCGCCTTCTCAGTTAGTTTAAAAGATCCTGAGTGTTGGTCCGGCCGGGGCTTACAAGAACCCGTGATCTGTTATTTACTCAGTTTAATTTGAAGAAATAACGAAAATATCATAATCGTATTCGTGTGTACCTTGATTGTCATTTGTATGATTTTTTGACATATTGATCTCGAAATTAAATGAATCGTTACTCGAAATGCTGGCAGCGAATTTAATAATATATCATCCAACAATGTCTGTGCCCCAGTCCTCTCACTCACGTTGTCAATAAGCCTCATGCCATCTCAATAGCAGTTATTACGGCTGCATGCGGATGAGATGCAATTAATGAACCATTATGCATTGTATTGACCCGATAGCCTCGCTTGAATGATTCTTAAAACAAAAGATCATCTTATTGCGGGCTCAGCTGTAACAACAGCTATTATATCGCGTTAGGCATCCAACAACTTTATTTCTTTTTTTAAAAATACACATCAATCTCTACCCCCAGAGTCCTCTTGTTCTTAATGCGCATGCTCGCAACGAAAAATGACAGGGTTCTGGGGTCGAGAGTGAAAAATCATACGAACACACAAAGCCAAGGGGTGGGTGTCTTGTGGAATGTCCTGAGAGAACGAGGTGTGTCGTGTGATCCAGGTTGATTGAGTAAGGCCATCAGGTCGCAGGTCATCTGAAATTTTGTTGGAGAAAACATGCAGACATGTACATGCTGTGGGAGTGACAAGCTAGGCTAAGCTTTTGACCAAATTAAGTTGAATGCCGTTCATAAATGAGAAGGCAAAAAGCAATAGCTGTTAATTAAATTTAATGTATATGACTAAAACTAAATCAGAAATTTAGCTGGTAACATGTAGCTGGAGGTTAGCTGGAGGACTTCAACTTTTTTTCTGTTTTACACAGTCTTGTTTAACGATTTTAAAAAATAGAATAAGGAATCATTCATATGCTAGGGGGTTACTGGCAAGATTCATAAAAAAAATTAATCCCCTTCCAAACAAATGAACAAAAAATTATCATGAAAAATTATAGAACCCCTTTTCTTTTCTTCCAGACTCCTCCAGGTTTAAATAATGAACAGTACCTAAATTGAAGCATAGTTAAAACTGTGATATTGAAGTACGAAAGACTGAAGTTACAAGTCGAAGAACAGAAGTAGAAAGACATTGGGCTTCCTGTGGTACACAGGAATCCCAAGCGGACAGGCTGGCATATCCCACAGTTCCTTGCGCTGATAATGGCTCTTTCTCTTCTGCTGTAACCTACTTCGAAATAGGAATACAGTATAGTGTGGCTTCTTTTCTTTGGGAATTCTCAGGTAATTTTGCCCATCCGGTTCCAGTAATTTGCACAGATATTCTTGGGTGATATATTATTAAAGCTATCAAATCATTTTTTCTATTCACTGTCAGCGTTTCGAGTAACGACCCATTGAATTTTAAGATCGATATGGCAAAGTCGAAGAATCACACAAATCATAATCAAGGTACACACGAATATGATTTGATATTTTCGTTTATTCTTCAAATTAAATGAGTAAATAACAAATCACGTATTTGGCAGGCTTCAAGGCACACCGAAATGGTATTAAAAAGCCAAAGTCACATAGATTTCCATCACTGAAGGGGGTGAGTCTATATCAATATTAGTAATATCTTAAATGTACAGTAATATTTTACTAATGGTATACTTTTAGCTTATCATTCTTATTCTTTGCTGTAATGTTACCACTCTACGGCATCTAGTTTTAAACTAATTTATTTTTTGAATTTTGAATCTCAAACAATATTTTAGTTTAGAATAGAGTCTGCTATGTTACTCAATGTATTGCAGATAGAGCCGATTTCGTATTACTATGAAAAGCTCGCGGCACATTAGGTTAAACAGTGTAGTATGGTATGGGTACTGCAGTTACATCTGGTAGTGCAGATCTGTGTTAAGATAACTCAGGTTTGGAGTCCTGGTTTGTCAGTGCCTATTTCTTATCTGCTATAATCATAAATAGACTGATCCCAGATCCATAGATACTGTTGCTACATCAGACAAGCCAAAATTTTTTATTGAGATTGCGCTATGAAACAAATGTTGATTACTAAAAATCATATACGGTTTAGTTTTATGATGTGTAACATGGGAAAACATTGGCACAAATAGCTAATAAATGTTTAAATGTCCCTAAAATTGAGAGGTTTGTAGTTTTGCTTGTCCGACCCTCCATATTTGGGGAAAACTTTGCACTCTCATTGGAGCTAGTGTTGGTGGGATTGGTCTATTATGTACACCAGGTCACACACAGTGCAGTATGGTTTTGGTAGTGCATTTACAATGGCTAGTGCAACACCATACCTGTTTGGATAGGATAACTCAGGTCATGGGTCATGGATGTAGAATACTGCATTAACACATTAATTTGCAAAGTTGCTGTTAAGTTAGGTTTTGAATGTGATTATTAGAAGCCTCTCAAGTATTTTTTGCTATAGAGTGATTACAATAGTGATGGCATTTAACCTGTGAAATAGTTATTATTCCAATAGAGGTTAGTAGACACTGATTCCATTGTTTTCTTATTGATTTATTTGTCTATTAGATTTTAGATATTTCACATAATTTCTGTTTCATGGGTTAAGTGCCATCACTTTAAAACCCATGAAACAGAATCTAATAGTCAAATCCTGACATGAGAACAATGGAATAATTGTCTGCAAACCTCTATTATAAATGGAAACTAGTAATTAAACTAGTATAGGCTGTGTCAGTGTGTAATGAATACAATAACCAATAAAAGGAAATCTGTAACACCGTAAAAAAAGAGAAAATCACTTAACTTTACTGACATTTCGAGCTTTCGTCCTTCATCAGAGTAAAAGAGTAAAGCAAGGGCATTAGTTGGTACAAATAGAAGTGGGAAGGAACATTTCATTGTGGAGTGTGTTCTGTAGGGTCTTGATGTTCAGCATTCTTCTCTAGTAGTTGCAGTAATATCTGAAATATAAATAGAAACTAGCGAGTAAACTAGTATAGGCTGCATCTTTCCCACTTCTATTTATACCAACTCTTGCTCTTACTTTACTTGTTTACTCCGATGAATGGCGAAAGCTTGAAATGTCAGTAAAGTTATGTCTAATTCTTTCTTTTCACGGTGTTACAGATTTCATTTTTCTTGGTTATTGCTAACCTCTATTAGACAAATAACTAGAGTGATTGCAATAAACCTGTGAAAGAGTTAATAGACTAATAGATACTAGTAGACCTTATTTCTAGAGTTTATTGGAAGCATTCTTAAGTGTATCTGACCAGGGCCTCTGTTCTCAAGAACTGAGGTAGCAATGGAAATGTAGATTGGGTACTGGAACAAAGTAAGATGATAATGACCTAGCCGAACATTTAACACTTATTTACTGGGACCGAAGGAAACAGTATGTTTTGTGGTCCCGAGACCGCTGATGTTTCCCGAAGCGAAGCTGAGGGACCACAAAACATACTGCT
>WUAP02031122.1:0-19070 GCA_015163945.2 Stichodactyla helianthus | reverse complement strand
TCATATCGCTTGTTAGGTACCGCTATTCGCTTGTCAAATAATACCATATATGGAATACGTACGACAAACCTATCTCGATTGAAGCGAGAATGACGAGGATAAGGTCTCATTTCCTCTTAGTCACGCCGTCCATCACGTGTAAATTAGAAATATGCAGGAGATAACTGTATGCACATATTTGTATGCGCCGGTGACTGACTGGTCATGTTTTTCTACAGGCTATGACGTAGGAGAAGTTGCGTACGAGTGCCATCATTACAACGTATTAAGTGATTCAGACCGCAATATCAACTCGAAAAGGGTCCTGGGTAAATGCGATAACAACCTCGCGGAGGGCTGGTACCGAATCGGCGGCGAGGCAGGCACACAGATGCCAACGTCTTGCCAGGCTCCACGCAGGTGTAACGCGAAGTATCCTGGCTGGTTGTATGGACAGCACCCCCGTAAGGAAGATGGCTGCATCGAGACTCACGTTTGTTTTGGTGACTACGAAACCAACTGCTGCGCGTTTAAGCAGAAGGTTTTGGTTCGTAACTGTGGGAAGTTTTACGTGTACAAGTTCAAGCCGACCCCTGGATGCAACATGAGGTACTGCGCTAAAGATTAAGGGAACACGTTGTTTGGACTCAATTACGCCGGTATACTTTCATTACCGCACTCGATCGCACCAATGATTGCCAGCGAGAGACCTGAAGCATATCTCGGATATATGACGTGATAAAATTCTTATTCGTCGTTACAATGACAACTTAACGTAGCTATAATAACCTTTCCTAAGTATCAATCTGCTTGCTTTTATATCATAGTAAGGAGCATGGCTTTGTAGTGTTGCATGCTATAATGCGGCATTGAATCAGTAAATCACAGTACAGGGCTGTGTATGTAGAGCTGCATAATGCATCTTCTAAACAATTCCATAATTACAATGCCATAACTTTATACCTTATATGGCTTCAAAGTGACAAGTGCACCCTCTGGCTATCGCATAAGCATATACGGCATATATGTATAACGTATGGTCGTATAGACGGCGATGCTACACTGCTGTATAGGACTTATATAATGTATCTCACGGGCATTAGCATACACGGGATAAGTGTAGAACAGGATATGGTCGTATGTAGGACACCATCGTATATATGCATGGCTGTATGTAGGACTGTACAGTGCATCGGACACACATGGTCGAGTGTAAATGTAAGCCGTCGTACTGGGCCGGGCTCTATTATAAATATTAAAAAATAACTTAAAGTTTACAAATAAATTCCTTGAACAGACTGATTTATTATTGATTGACTTTGTTTTTAGTCTTTAGACCGTACCAATACTTCATAATTTAATATTTTTGAAGTACAATTTACTAGAGCAAATCCCTTGCATTAGGGACCGTTCATTGGGGGGGGGGGGGGGGGCAAGACTCCTCCAGCCCTTGTTTATAAGGGCGATTAATATACGGCGCGCTAAAGTTCAATTTTTGGGGAGCAAACATGCGAGTGTATATTACACAGCTGCGCGCAAAGCCCGTTTGAGTTTCTTTCGATTTTTCTTACAAAAACGACATTTTTTAATGATGAAGAAGAAAAAAGAAAATATAATGATGATGATGGTGGTGGTGGTGGTGGTGGTGATGATGATAATGATGATACTTTACATCCCTGCTGGACCCACCAAAATGAACCCACATACCTCTCCTGGACCCACCGAAAATAGACCCATACCTCTAGACCCACGGTTAATGCACCCAATACCTCATTCATGGACCCGATACCTCTCCATGAAAACCTCATTTGGACCCACCGTAAATGGACCCTGGGGCAATATGATACCCAGGTTAGGGTTAAAACCCTATAAGAAACCCTAACCAGGATAGGGTTGAAGTTTCTTGTTAGCAGTAGGTTCAGGAATGTAGATATATAATCGGTATGTCTAAGAGTGGTGTAGGATGAAGATCAGATATATTTTCCAACCAGGTTTGACGCCCTTTACGTTTGTGAATGGTAAAATTCAATCACAAGAAACAAATTATCAGGTCCCTTTAATGCTCTACATGGAAGCTTAAAAATTATTCAAAATTTGGTTTTTAATGTTCAACATTAAAAACAAATTTTGAATAATTTTTAAGCTTAAAACAATATCTCATCTATGAGCCTCCGTTTCTGGTTGAACAGCGGCGATCAAATGAGAATATGCGTAATAGATTTCATATGTCACGTAACTCCCACACCCACCAATACCCCAACCTTGATTGACACTCATTACGCTTGACAGCTCACTGGAGTTTGTTTATGGGAACCCTCTATGGTATTGCCTGCAAAGGCTTCTGGGATAGCAGCGCAAGTGTCTTTTTGCTGCACAGAAGAAAAAAAAACAGAAACACGCGACGCATTTTTATCCCCATAAACCTGTAATAAAGTAGCGAGAAATAAAAACGTAGTTATTGCTGTCTGAAATATGATGAAAGCGCCAAAGCAAGGCTACGAATGATTGACAGCTAAATAGGCTCTCTTCAGCCCAAATATCACTTGACTGTAACTGCTGGAAGGCAAAAAATTCTTTCATTTATTCAAAATAAATTGCATTAAATTTCTAAGGCCTTGAGTAAAACCTTTAACACAATGATATTATACCCTTACAATTATGCGTTTGATCTCAAGATACTAAGCATTTTTATGTTTGTTTGCTGTCTTGTAGAGCCTTCCCCAAGGGACCGTGAGCTCAATTCATTCGCTATTGAAGTGATATATGATCACGTAACTGTTTGCTGTAATAAGGGCATATTACCAGTAATTTCAGTCTTCATATTTACAAAATATTAATCAATAAGTTAAAAAAGAATAAATAGTATTCTAAAAATAAGAATATCTAATTTTTGTTTTGAGTATTGTTCGAGTTATTGTTCTTGAAAGATGAAAATCGGTGAAAATTGGAAACTGATTATTTCTATATGAAAATGATTAACTAACTACTCTCCGCCAAAAATCTACTTTTTAAGCTCATCATCATGGAGAAATTTTGGTTTAAAACCTAAAAGAACAATAGGGTCGAGTAATGACGTCATTTACTCACAATTTAGATACTAAAAATCTTGACAATTTCTATCCCTCTCTTTTGGATGTGAAGAAAATTTTGCTTCATGGTGATTATTGTGACCGTATAGATAGGTTTAGCTAAGTTTCAAGTCATTTTCAATTTTCATTGATGTTCATCCAAGTGTCCCTTTAAAGTTATTTTCGCCTCTAAGGAGAAAGGCGGGCTGTAATGCATTTTGTGTTCGGCCAACATGGCCAACTCATTGAACTCACATAAACAGCAAAATACAGAGCCATAGCCACCAGCACGGTTGGTCCGGTTTCAACGCACCACTTGGACCATTTTTAGCAGGAGCAAAAAAGTTGAATGTCCATTTTCAACGGGATCTCTTTTAGAAACAAGTTTTAATATTTTTCCAGATTTTGAAAACCGGACCGCTCACAAAATTGTGTCTATGGCTCTGAAACAACAGGTTTTTCCATCAAAAACTGCAAGTTCCTAACTGCCTCCTTAACGACGTACCAATGAACAAAATTGCATGCTAGAGGTTTTGACACGGTTATGAGGAAAAAAGATCACCAAATTAGTCCCAAACAATCACACAACTCAAGTTTCGTTTCGGTCATTTGAAGCTGAATATAGTGACAGATGGAGTATGGCGTGAAAATGTCAAAGGTTGACTCATCGTTGCAGGTGCCGTATTATGATATTCACAGTATTGGTTTCACTATCATTCTTTAATGGCTCACATAATTAGCGTCCATAATTAGCCCATGTGGTCTAAAAGGGGCACGGAAGAGCAACACGGGGCCGAGCACGGATCGAGAGAACAAAAAGGGCTGTGATTCGTTGAAGAATGATTACACACAATGATATACGGTACGGAGTTGGGCTTATCAAAAGTGATTTCAACTTCAGAACTGTAGGGCAGGGGACGCCCAATACTCCACCTCAAAAGAACCAGATCTAAACTCTCTGTATTTGTTATAGCGAAGGTTTCTGTTTGAAAAAAAACCCGGGAAATAAAGACTGAAAGACCCAACTTCCGTCAACTTCTTTTTTCTGGACAGACGCCGTCCCAAAGTGTGTCAAGACAAAACAAAACAAAAACTTCTTATACTAAATTACACTGAAATTGATAAAAACTATAATTAAAAAGTCAAAAGACAAAACCACGGAAAAGATGTTTTCAGATGAATTGCGAAGAAAGTGATTGAAAGTGATTTTTTAAACATCTGGATGTTTATGTATCAAAACTTTGGAAGGTTTCTTGAGAACAGCGGCAGTAACGCTGCGAATTAGGACCGTTTTTGGTGTTTAATATTACCGGTAGGGACTTTGGTAAGCTTTTCCGTGATGACAGATTTCAAAGTAATTCTGAAAAGCCTATCTAGACAAAAGTGACTTTATTGTCTTGCCTCGTGTTAATTGTGTAAGGCCAATCAATTCTCCCTTGAATGGAACTTTCGCTAGCATCATCAGAACTATGAACGCCGTGCGTTCATAGTTTCTTTAAAGGTTACCATTTCAATATGTTGACACACAACTCCTATATATTCGTCCTTAAGCTAAGTGAAAAAAAAATGAATTATTCTAAAGACAAACCGGAGTGTTGGAGGTGATTTAACGTCAAAAAGGAACAATATCCTCAAGGAATAAATGAAAAATCCCACTGACAAGTTGATTTCCGAACTCTAAATATAATTCAGTGGAGTGCAAATGACCAGTGCACAATATTACAATACAGTGAATTGTGATGACTTAGAGAGAATTTACTAGGCAAGCATCCCATTGGCTCAGCATATTAAACGTAACAAATAGCCCTTAAGGCAGCCAACATCAATCAAGAAAAAGTCCCTAACGGCCACTGGTGTAATTGGTACCATAGCGGTTTGTAAGGCCTTATCACAATCGACTGACTTGTTGTTTGGCGTTGTCCATTAGTCAAAGTGGATTTCTGAGGGCTGTGTTTTCTCCGATATCTCTGGGGTCGGTATTTTAATAGGTTTTCAAACTTTGGCCGATATTTGACCATGGACTCTCAGACAGGTGCCACTAGCCCGTTATGGTAGTCTGCCAATCAGGATAGAAGGTTATAGATTCCTTGCGGTCCCTTATCGTGGCTTGGATTGGGACTGTTGACAGTCAAGATTAATACCAGTGTCATCCCTAAGACAAAAAATTAATGAAAGCCATAACATGAAATTCAAGTTTACCATTTTATTACACTAGCCGAGGGCAAGATACCTATGTGCGTAGGGTTTCTTTTGTCATAGCGTTTGTTAATAGCTTTCAACGGTCGATTTATCATCCTCTGCTCCATATCATAATAGAAATTTTCATTCCTAACTGAGTGTGTTGGGCACATCCAGTCGAACAGTCTTTGTTTTCTTTGAAAAAATTATATTTCCGGGGCTCAGATAATGATTTGTTCGTTTACAAAATAAAACATGATGGGTAGCGATTCTCAACCAGAAAAAATACATGTACTTAAAATTAAAGATGGAAAATTCAAAATACAAGGTAACCTTCGAATTTCGACTGCAGAAAATTTGGCGTATCGAATTTGTTTAAAAAGATAGACGAAGGTAATCCCTAGAACCATTCATTATACCAAATGAATCCTCGGCCCAAAAAAGAATTACTTTACAAAAAACTTCCTTATCCGACCGGAAAATATTGAAGGTTAGGTTTACAACAAAAAGGGATTTCCTATTAAAGTTGGTTGTCGCTCTCCCGCCAAAAAATTCTAGGGAGAACATTTTGAGATGATTGATGTGACAGTGCAGCGTTTTGTACTTTATCGAACCTTCATCGCGCAGGACCGCTAATGACTCGACGTGGAATATGCTACCTTAAAGAGTTTTTATCTAGAAAACCCTTTGGAGAGCACTTATATTCTCGGCACTTAACGACCAAAGAGTTGATTCGATACCAAACATGAACAACTTTTTTTCCCCGACGAACATAACAACAAAGCACCTCAAGCGCGTGCACTTTGCGTACGTTGTATGGAAGACTGTAGTTTCGTCTTTACTTCAACCATAAGAAAGCAGCCGTTGCTATTCTATATCTCTCTTTTTTATCCTGCATCTTGTTGCCCCCGTTCTTTGTTCACCTGAATATAGGAGCCAAGAGTATGAAACTTAGAACTCCTCATTGGGACAAAAGCGAAGTTTAAAGTCGCAATCAAATAATCATTCGATTTTTTTTTACGAATTATTTTGTGCTCTTCGAGAATGGCGAAGGTGCTGGCCCAACTCTAGAACCCAGACAAGCAATTCGGAGTGTATAATATATGCGAGTGCTTTAATATGCAGATATATAGAAACACTGACACAAACTATTTCAGCTTCATTTCCTTTCCTAAGAATCGAAAACATCAGTGGTATAAAAGCGCTACCACGCCGCTTGACTGATCTTTAGAATCCATACTTAGAACGGGCAGTCTGAAACCAAACTATATATAGCTTAGAAAAAACTCCGCGTCAGTTACCTTGGACTGGATATGTAATAAACAAGTCCAGACTTGAAAACGCTGTGCGAGGAAAAGGCGAAGTTCCTCGCCGGACGGCATAATTTATTCTTTAAGCTAAAATCAGTTTTACATTTTGATCGAGCCAACTGAGATGTGGTTATGTTTTTTCAAGATTTCGAGCGGTCTAACCAAAAAAGACCGATTAGAAAATACCAAGGGAGAACACTTGAGTAATAGCGAATTCGTTGGTTTAAGCATTTTTTGACGAGCGAGCTTTGCTTTCGCGTTCGTTTGGACGCGTTTCATCCGGTTTTTTCCGATAAATATTTTCTCTTTAATGGAAGGACGGTTCGAAGGAGAGACGACTAGAGAGTCAAGGCGCAGCGGCGAATGAGTACGGCCGCAAAGATCATAAATACATTGTATTTGCTAAAGATTTCAGACGACAGAATTGGTATTTTCGGATTGTGCAAGTAGGCAGTGTTTGTCTTTGACAGCATTAGCATTTCTTGATGTTTTGCGGATAATAGTATTCTTGTGTCTATTTGTAATCTGTAATCAACTAGAAGCAAAGTGCATTAGTTCCTAAGTATCCAAAAAGAGATTTTAGTAAGTAAATTTAAATGAATAATTGAAAATCAAAAACAGGATCTTGCAGGGGTTTGAATAATTAATAAACAAAAAGGGTTCAGAACTTAAGCCCAAAATACAGCTACATCGTGAGGCTCGGACGCTGTTCGCTTTTTTAAATTGCGTTCATTCTACAGAAAAAGAAGGAAATCAGTCAGCTGAGCTATTATAGCCCATTGAAAAATTCTTCTTAATTTGAGACCTATCTCTATTGTTCTAGTTTTGTAATTTTTTTTCTGTGTATGTAGGGAATTTCAAAGCTGTCTTAACGCAGAGGCTGCCTGCTGTTTCTCCGGCCCAGTTAGTCTTTCATTAACTTGTTTCTTTACAGGACACTTAGCTTATTCTCACTATGCTACTGAGCATTTTTAGTTTGTATTTGGGTTTCGCACCAGGTCCGGTCTCAGTCATGAATATTTTTCTTTCCATTTGAGATATTTCTTACTGTTGCAGCACTTATCGGTGACTGAAGATTTCGCTAACTTAGTGAAAAACATTGTCATTACACGGAGGGAAAAACAAGACTCGAGGCTATATAATCATACTGTCTAAACCCGTCCAGTTTTGATAGCATAATGGCATTGAACGCAGAGTCGAGACAGGAAGTTCGGTAGTATCGACCCAAACTCATGATGATCGGGTCCAGGGGTGGCTTTCTTCTAGTTCAATAAGAATGCCCAAAGCTTAAGAAAAATCGTCCTGCAGACATTAAGAGCCCTTCGTGATAATTACTAAAACAATAAGATGCCATCAACGGAATTACTCCCACACACTTTTAAAAATGTTTGGAGCGACTCGGCCCGAATGATCCTTGTTATAGACAGCCGATGCAGCATTGCGTGCCAACAAAATGAATCCGAAAGGTTTGGGGTTTTTAGGGTCGAGTTATTTGTTACATCAAGTTGACAGGTTGATAGCTATGCTTAATCATGTGACTATGGAACCATCCCAGCTTCTAGTGGGTTCAAGTAAAATGAAGAAAAGGAAAGAAAAAGACTACTTGGCTCGATATGGCGTGACACATCACCTGCCCCATTAAAGTATTGTGGTTGCTAGGCTCTTTTAACGACATATTGCCCTCCTGTTTTCAAAATTTATGCCCTGAAGCTATTTTAGAACTCTGCTAAGCAGAATAGAATAATAACAGCAATGCCTTTTGGTTCCTAAGAACTTGAAAGACTGTTTTGAAATGCCCAATAACAGGCGAAAATTGGTCGATTTACACTTGCCAATCCCATTCATTGATTACAAATCAACAAATTTCTGCACTACCCGGTCGAATTATTGTCCAATCACAATAGGCCTAACGGTGTTTACCTGAGCTTTGAGGTGAAAGAGAGTATACAAGATCGAAAACAGATTTCAGACGTTACACCAGAATAGTGACCGAGCAAACAGAATCAATGAAAAGCTGTTCTAACAAAGTAAGAAGCGTGCTTGTGCGAATGTTTGCCAAGCCATCAAACAGAAATACCTTGAGCACACAGATCCTTGGCTTGTGTTTGCTTTGCGATTTTTCCATTCAGGCGTAAATTCTGACGGCAGATACGTAGTATTGTGAAGTGTGATGAAATGTTTTCGTTACAAACACGAATAAATGAAAGTTTTAAGGCTTTTTAATGGCTTGCCTAGATGTGACGTGGACATGTTTGGAGTTCGAAGCATCCGGTGTCTTTTCCGGGTTGATCAGAATAGCAATCTTTAAAGCCACTCTTATCGCTGAATCCTTTCGTGAATAAGGCCTTATATTCGATTGAAAAAACTCTTTTCACTAATATCAAACCTCCCCTGTACTTTGTTTTCTTCTCAATACGTCTCTAGTTCACTGTAATTAAAATAATCCAGCGAGACAACGGCTCGTAAAAAAAACCTCGAAGCATTTTGTCAAGAAAAATATACCTCGCGTGCTCGCTTCAGAATAGTATATTTTTTCGGGAGTCTCCGAGTCGAGTGAAACAAAAGCCAAAAGGCCATTAATTGTTATTCTAGTTTCGATCTTTTTCAAAGCTCTCACTCAAGGTTTCCTTCACTCAATTACCAAAATTATGCGCAAATCAATATTGTTCGATTTCGGGACATCTGCTGAAGTGGACCGGGATTGGGTGTTGCGAAGAGAAACCCTTCTAAACCAGTCGTAACCGTCCAATGAGAGGCTCGATGGTCACAGCCAATTTGCTTGCAGGCTAGCTAACGAGCTGCACACTTCCCCACCAAAAGACACGACTCGGCGAGGCTGGCTTGTTACTAATTCGCGCTACAAGGTGTGAATTTGACAATGTCCTCCGTAGAAAAGTCAACATTTCGGCGCAATTTCCAACGCTGGGTCCAAATGAACTATGGCGAAAATAGTCGTACCAAGACTATCACCCGTACTAAGTACAACAAAATTTGTAGATATTTACTCGGGGAGCCACTTATCGAAACCGATGCGAAATTTCGATTTTGGGTTAAATCAAAAGGCTTTCGGATCGTGCAGTCCGAGGACATGTCAGTCTTTGGCACCTTATATGTTCCCGTCAAAGTTCCTCACACAAGGGTTAGTACTCTTGCTTGTAGCTCGCTGCTCATCGTTTGTCTCGCGATGTGTTCATGATATTTTGTTTTGGCTCCGAACAGAGTGTAGATGCCATGTACCCGTACGAGGAGTCTATTGGAGTACGGACCCAGGTTCTGGAGTACAGAAGAGTGGCAGTAGCGGACGATTTTTTCGATATCATTAGCAGCGTTCACATCAATGAGAGAGGAATTCACGTCGGCCAAAAGAAAACCTATCGCGCGGTGGGTATAGCTTAGTCAACCAATTATAAATTCACTCATTCAGACATTTTACATGGCCGACAACACGAAACAACTGACACGCTATTTGGATCTCAATCAAGAAGAATTAAGTGATGTGTTGTAGAGCGAATTCTTTCCCTTTTGCCCTGTCTTCAAACAGGAGCTGCAACTACAGTCTTGCAGCAAGACTCGAACATTCACACCTATGAAAATTTTAATATTAACTTACTAGTTATCTCGGCACGATCTCGACTTGGGATCAGTTACTAGTTGGGTGGTTTGTGAAAACTAGAGCGAAACACTACGCACTATTTCCAACTTAAAGAAACGTGGGTTCGTTGGGCTTTCTCTCAAAGACAAAAAATTCAATCGTCTCGAGTAGCATTTTCATCAGCTGTGAGACTAGGTTGTGGATTTTTTCGGAATTCAAATGATCTGTTTTTCAGACCGGTGGCGTTGAACGGATGTCCAACACACGGGCTCGCCAGATTCATTTTCGACATCCCATGAATACATCGTGACAAAAAAAGACGCAAAAATACCACTTCTCGATTTCGTTGACTTAATAAAACTCAGTGTACACAATTCGTCATTCCTATAGTCCGTCGTTCTTAAGTCGCAAGATTTGTGTACAAAGGTGTGAACTTTATTGCTTGGAAAATAAAGACAGACAAGGGCTCGCGTGACAGAGAATCGCGCTAGCACGAGTCTTTCTTATATTCAAATGAGAGCAGTATTTTTATGCTACAACGAACAGGAGGCGAGTGTATTGATTAGAAAGCAATTATCTGACGTTATTTACGTTTTTTGAGCTGAGGTTTTTGAATTATCCATTAGGGCAAATTGGGCAATAGAAGCGGTTTGGTGAAGAATCCATATTTGGGATAAGTTGCCCCAGCCAGTTCTTCTATCAAACTGGTTTGACTTCGACAAAAATAGATGAAAGCTTTATGTCCTACACAAAACTCAAATGAATATGATAGCTAAGAATGATTGCCAGTAATTAGACTTACAATGGAATTATTAAGAACATGTTAATCCCTGGAAAACTCGACTTTAGCACGTCGACTTTAGGACTGTTTCTTTCGCTATTTATCTTCTTCAATTAAAGTTTCAAAGTCGCCAACATATAAATCCGGTTACAAGCCAACATTTTCTTTTCAATTCTTGTGAAAAAGAAGAATGACCCGAACTAAAATCCGTACAGAGGACAGGTTTCAGATGGCAGATTTTGTCTTTAAGCGCTATAAACGCCAAGAATTAGCTATTTAGAGATGGCTTAAAAAATCTCATGACATGCAGAAAACGGAGATCTCTCTCTCTCTCTGTCTCTCTCTCTGAAAAGAAGTTGGACTCACATTCTGTTTATTATTGAGTTTGAATTTTAATTTATTCATAGGAAGTATGGCTCAGTTTGTCCCATACGGTAAGCAAGACATTTACTTTTTTATAAACCCTCCTGCGGTACTGAAGAGCGATCGAGAAGTAGATGAAGCTCCTTGGGTTTGGGACAAAAGCCCTTGCACAAAAATACTAGATGATTGGTCAAGCTTTCATGATTTCTCGCTTACCAAAACCGAATCGAAAATTCAATTTCCAATTTTGTTTCAAATAATGTTCGAATCGAAGGAAGCCAGTAGCGGAGTTTGGCAAAACACCTGGTGCGTTAGTGTTTCTACTTATGGAGGATTAGTCCATACCATGTTGGAATAGTCCATTGGAGAGAGCATTTAGTAAACATCCCTTTGAACGGCTTTCCTCGGAAATTTCATTATTTTTATCTCGCGCGGCTCGTTCAAACGACCAAAATCGAATACGAAATTTTACTTGTTGATTCAATTCTATTACAAACCACCCAGTGACAATGAAAATAAATATAAAAAACGAAAAGAAATGTGGTCATTAGCATCAGGACTTAACGAGACAATTGCGCTGTAGAGAGGTCCATTTTTTGGTATCCACAATTGACAGTTTATTCTTTTATCTGTAGTTGGAAAACCCACCGACCTGGGATGGGTTAGCCCTTTTGTTAACCATATGATTTAGTGGTCACAAAGAAAAACGAAACTGTGCTTCAGAAAGCCATAGTTGTTTTCATCCTTTACTTATCCCAAACCTCTCAAGATTTTCCCGCTTTATAAATATGTAAATCCAGTCATTGTTGGCTTTTTTCAAAGTTTTCCACGGGTTTTTCTTTGGACACCCCATCCGAAGGAGACATTATTAAATAGAGGGAAAAAGAACTCAATTAAGTTTCGTATCTCGCTGTGAATTGAATAGATGGTCTAAAACAGCAATTCTACAGCGGGAGTTATAGACGGCTGAGTTGGGTCGCCAAAACATTGTGGGTTTTGAAACCCTGAAACACTCATTTCACACCGCGAACGTCCAGATTGCCCAAATGACCACTCTGAAACTTCACGACCAACTCACGCAATGAGATATCGGGAGCTTTACGTTTTTTATGCTTCAATGCAATGCAAATAAATTTTTTTGTCAAGTGCCAAGTTGTCAAGAACGTAGAACTTGCGCTCAATATTCGGTGGCCCGTAACTGTTCACTGTAACAGCCAGTTGTACGATGGGTTTTCCTTTCTCGAATAGCTTCTTGTGTTCGATAGTATTATCAGCTGTTTTGACCGGGACTTTCTGATCACAACATATCGCGCGCCCCAACAGACACAAACCCCTTTTGTCTTCTTTCTTCGAGCACTTAAAAATTGAAAATGGCCTATAACATATTCCCGCCTCTGCTAATCAGAAAAACTCACCTAAATTACAACGATAGTAAAACTTCTTTACTTAAGATTTAGTAATTATTAGAAAAATCACCGACTTTCATGATGATTTGGTGAAAATTATATTAAGGGTTCGGCCCCCGTACTGAATATATATCTATATACATTAGCGACGTACATTGGTGGTGACATTCTAAGCACTAAACTAGAATACCAATGCGAAAGTGACGTTTTCATGTTGAAATTACAGTTCAAGAATCATATGAATAAGAGCTGCTATTTGGCATTTTTTTCTTAGAAAAAAAGGCCCTCACTTGTGTTGTTCTATACTCAGTTGTTGCCCCTTAAAAACCCAACAATAATGGTATACTCTCGTTCTGTTCATTATTAATTATGTATATTATATGAAAGCAGTACTGGAGCTAGTTCTGCCGGGCCCAAATCGATTTCCCTAACTCGAAGAGCCACTGCCCTCCCGAACAAATAGTTCAACGATAGCAAACAAACTCGGTGTTTGCCCCTTCAATTCGCTAAACAGTGAGTATGGGCCTGCTACGATTCCGTGAATTTTCAAGCTTCACAGTACCGAGTCCTAGAAACTCGATACAAGTGTTTTTGTGTGTGTGTTGGATGTAATATATATTAATCAGATGTTCAAAGATGCACTTTAGGTCGGGTTTCACCGTTCAAAACAGCTTTTCACAATTTCGTGTCCATGTGATCGGCAGTCATCAGAGCCAATATTAAAGGTAAAAGTATCCAAATTAGGAATTTCTCGGGACCGCTTTATTAGAAGCAGAATTGATTCTAGTATTTTTTCCCCTGACGTGAACTCGCTACAGACGAGAACTACACGATTTGTTTGTTCAAATATTGTAGAATAATTTCGCTCTTTTTCAGTTTTGATAAAAGTGTCAAATACATTGTAAACAAAACCTCAATTAGTCAACTCAACAAATGGACAAATGGCCATTTAGCAGTGGTGTTTCTTCGCAGCACTGAACTAGCTTTTTTTGTTTTGCTAATTACATACAGCACCCAAGAAAGTGAACACAAGTCATCACCCAAAATGGAATTGGGAGCTTAATTTATTCTATATCTAATTAGGATAAGAAAAGATCTGTTTGGGGGCATTGAGCCTAAGCACACATCCAGCCGAAGGCGTATATAAATCGATTTTTGGAGCCACTTTGTCGTAAATCGAACCAGCTTGGCCACATAGGCAGCAAAACAACTCCAATTGACTTTGCTGTCCAAGTCAGTCATTGGTCCGTCTTGAACGCGAATTGGGTGAATATATATATAAGTGTTCATCATTCTGCGCTCGCTTCAGATAGGATTTGTGAGTCATGCAAGGCGGGATTTGTATTTAGGAAGACGGGACCATGGCCGTAATAATGGATGTGGCTTAAAGATCCACTCAGTTTTAAGAAATAAATTCTAGTGAAAAGGGTTTTAGTCTTGGGGGATATTATCTAAGTCAAGCAAACGTTAGAGAAGACCTTTGAAGTCCATGTATCACAGCAGACTTTAATAGCAAAATCAAGTGACTTCAATAGTTGTTAAGATTAATAGCATTTTTTAGTGGTTCATTGGAAAATAGCAATATTTCATTCGGAAGCACAACAACTAAACGTCAGCCATGCGGTAGGCCGATACGACAAAACACTTGAGACGCGCGGCTCACAAAATCTAGCGTTACTTCCATAAGAAAACACTGCACTATATAACATTGCTACCATATAACGTAAAACATAAACGAAAACAAGAGGTTTAAATAGATACTTGGACAATTATCGTTGTTTTAGATAATAATAATAATTTTTTTTTTTAATGATATCGCTCAAAGTGTAAAGATCGAATGATTTGGCTAGCATTTACGCGTTGCCATATTGAATTTGACTGGCAACGTACCAATCCTTCCATTGAAATTCAAATTTCTATTTTCCCTGAGGTGGAAAAAGAGCTTTTTGAAGATAATCTATATCTTATCATTTACAGGTAACTGTACATGTCTAAAATAAAATTAGAAATTCTAAAGTGTATTCGGGACAAGCGTTTGCTACCTTTTTTGATGATGAATCAATTTCTTGGAAGAAAACTTTTGATTTCGTGGGCCAAGAAGAAGCATTCAAAACTTTTGTTTCTGGATGTTATCGTTTTTAATCAAAATTAGAATCCAAGAATGGGAAAAATAAGGTTATTTTACTGGTTACGATCGACGCTTGAATCGTCCTTTCGAATCTGAAACCGATGTTTATTCAAAATACAAAACTGGAGCCCGTAGAGGCACCGGTCGCCGATGTAAATAAGACTGTTTGAAAAAGTAAGAACGTTCCGTGCAGCGAGAAACAGGCTGACTGACAACCGCCTTTTCTTTTATCAGTCTTAATGTGGTTTTTCCGGCAAGTGCTTTAAAACTAACTTATCAAACTACTGATGTACCGAGACAAAAATGATTTTTTATCGAATTAATGGCAACGCTGAAAGGTCCATGACTGTGAAATAAGACACGAGCAAACCGAAAAAGAGGAGAAAACGAATCAGCTTTAACGTTCTTTGTTTGTATTTTTCCCAAGGCTTTAATTTAGTATTTTTTAAATTTTCATGAAAAAGGAAAATTTAGGTTTAAGTCAGGCTAAAATCACCGCAATAGTATTCGTTAGTAAAAAAAAAAAATTCACTGAGAATCTCAAAATCCACCTCAGGATAGCTAATAAGGGGTATGTCCGAAATTCAATTTAGGATTGGTATTTAAAAAAGAAAATCTAAAATTTGCTTATTTTCTTGTCGCATTCTAGTCCCACGATTGTCCACCCATCTGAGTTTCCCCTCGTGCCTCATATAATACTTTAGAATCGATTAAAGACGCTCCATCCTAAAGTGTGTATGTGGTCGTAATATTTTTCGATTTTCCAAACCCAATTAGATGGCCGACTTTTAAATATAATCTTTCTTTATTTCCTTTTTGATACGAGCATAGTTAAAAGGTTTTGAGAGGTCCTCATGTGTGACGTTGCCTGCGATAGTAATATATAATATTCAAAGCAAAACAAGAAGCATCTAAGAGTCTTGGTGTCTTTTACGCTATAATTTTTTAAACGTTTATTAAAATTGGAATTTATTTTGGTGAGATCAGGTTCATAATTCTAAGAATCAGCAGCAACGAATTCCCCCTAGGGATAGAATTTTGCCTCATAATTTACACTAATAAAAAAAGGATTTCCTAATGGCTGTTGGTGGATCAGCAGTCTATTGGTTGTATCTGTGAGGTGTTCCTTGAGATCAGCAGTCCATTGGTTGTATCTGTGAGGTGTTCCTTGGATCAGCAGTCTATTGGTTGTATCTAGGTGCTCCTTGGATCACCAGCCCATTGGTTGTATCTGTGAGGTGTTCCTTGGATCAGCAGTCTATTGGTTGTATCTATGAGGTGCTCCTTGGATCACCAGCCCATTGGTTGTATCTGTGAGGTGTTACTTGGGATCAGCAGTTCATTGGTTGTTTCTGTGAGGTGTTCCTTGGATCAGCAGTCTATTGGTTGTATCTGTGAGGTGTTCCTTGGATCACCAGCCCATTGGTTGTATCTGTGAGGTGTTACGTGGGATCACCAGTTCATTGGTTGTTTCTGTGAGGTGTTCCTTGGATCAGCAGTCTATTGGTTGTTTCTGTGAGGTGTTCCTTGGATCACCAGCCCATTGGTTGTATCTGTGAGGTGTTACGTGGGATCACCAGTTCATTGGTTGTTTCTGTGAGGTGTTCCTTGGATCAGCAGTCCATTGGTTGTTCCTTGACTTCCAAGCTGGGCATGGGGTGCAGTTTACGACATGAGCGGTTGTATATTGTGTCAGATTTAAAAACTTGTGCATCAGCTCACGCTTGATTTTTTTCTATAGCCGCCTTTCTACAAAACTGAGTTTGATTAATTACTATAGATCTGAAAAGCTTTGGTATACACTACTTTTCTTTCGACCCTTAAGGCATTTCGTTTTGTGGCTCATTTGCCTGATCAAATTTAATGGGCACCTTGCAAGAGCACTGTATTTATGCAAAGTGCCCCTCTCCTCTCCAAATACACAGTCTGAAATTCTCAGGTAAGATAAACCAATGTATTTTCCTGCTTTTTTTCTACATTAGAATTTCGTGCGAGAGAGCCTGTCAGAGGCCCTTGAATGGCACCGCATTATAGTTTTCTTGACAGTGAGGATTGCACAGTAAAAATACCATCAATAGGAATATGATGTGTGACCGGATAGCAATCACTTGTGTGACAGGCATGCGAGATAGCAGTGTGACAGTACTATTTTTATAACGGCTATTTTGACAGTAGTGTGACATTTGAAAGACGTTTGAGCAGCACTGTCACATCACTGTCTCACCAGTTGACACTTGTCGTAACACGGTAACACTTTGATGTATAAGCTGTTGTTATTATTCTAGCGTCGTAACTAATGCGAAAGTGTTACAGGGGAGTACAATCACATTCCGGATCACAAGACGTCTGGCTTAACATCACATAAAACAGTGACCGCATGACCAGCCGTGTTATCTTGTAGCTTCTTGTACCAATATCATAATCGTAACACACGAAGAGAGACCATGTCAAATTTTAGAAAAGACTCCGTTTGACAGATGGTTAAGTATGCGACTCGCCGAAGTATTTCGGCGCTACATCTTATTTTAGTTCACAATACGATAGAAAGCTAGTGATAGCCTGCGATGCCGGTGGTCTGCGGATGCGACATGAAGAAAACGCAACTGCAACCGCAGACCGATGGCATTGCAGGCTAAGCTAGTGAGTAAACTAGTTTGAGCTATGAGCTATATGTCAGTATAAAAGACCCAGGTGGGTTGGAGGTGGGGATCGCATGTGTAAGGGGCGGGGATGCTCGCCGTCGACAATTTTGAAAATGAGTCATTGAAGGTAAGACACGAAAAAAGTAATGGCAAGCACCAATATTTTATCCCACGGATAACATGTTCCCTAAAAGGTTCCCGCTAATAGTCCTGTTTCACATTCCACAATAAACGCTGTAACCCCTGATAACTAATGATTCAATTGTACAGGTTTAGCCTCGTTTAAGGTAATTCGATCTTGCAATTTTTGTCGATTTTTTTTTTTTTTTTTTTTTTTCCAACTTGGCACAAACATTTATTTTGAGTGGTAGAGTAGAAAACTGAAATAAAAAATGGGGGTCACCGAATTCGTTTAGAAGATATAATTTTCAAAGATGAGGCTTGCAGCCATCTTTTTCGGACAAAATAGGATAATAGAATCACAAGGTCTTTCAGCTCATATCGGCCTGCAGTAATAAAACCAACAATGTCAAATGATACATAAGTTAACATAATGTAGTAATAAACCCAAAATTTGTCATTTTATTGTTTTGAAGAATGAATTTTAAAAGCCAAAGATTCAAAAACAGTTTACGATCCTAGTTTTGGACATTTTGGTGATTTTTTTAAAATTTAGCACGAGGACCTATCTTCATTTTTTGATACGTTAAGGTTTTAGATAACATGGACTTACAGTGAAAAAATTAGGGCAGGTAACCGATTTAGATTTTTAGATATTTGCCGTTGAATATCAAAATGCCCACTTATCCGCCATATTGAAAAAGCTCTACCACAGGAAACCCAACCAATGAAAAGCATGCGCAGAAACTGATGCGTGCATGAGCGCATTACCTTAAGAGCAAATAATTCATAAATACCAATGGCAATGCGAAGTATGTACAACTTGAACAATACAGACACTTTTGAATTCCACGGACTTTCACTAGTATCTGTGAATAATTTACTTATAAACGAGGCTAACCCTGTACATATGAGTGTGTGGTCATTGAAAGCAGCGGTTTTAAGAAATGTGAAACAGAAATATTCATTGGTCGTTGTTTTAGATTTTTTCACCCTAAGTCGTACCATTTTTGTCCATAGAGTTAATTCTAACAGTTAGAAGAGCTTGAAAATTGTCCTCTGACGGACGGACGAATAAATAAATAAATAGAAAACAATATTCATGTCATTTCCCAGAATATCTTTCGGTCTCAGTCTCTGTTCTATTTTAAAATCGACAACGATTTTTCAATAAATATTTGATAAATAACCCGGATGATAAATGCAATAATATCCCTTGCAAATCTTTTTGTTCATGGGATGGCTTAGCTGTCTTAATTTTATTTTTATTTTTATTTTTTCTATAATCGCCGACATTTCACTCAAAGTAGGAAAACAAAACAAGCCAAAGCACCTTGTAGTTTTTTGATATTCATATGATACACTTCTATATATCTATTTGCAAAACTTAAATTTTCCACTGTAAATTGTTTGGCATGTAATAAACAGAGGATATTACATGGGCGCGCGGAGATACGAATTTTATCTTCGAGTGTTGATGATATCTCTCACGAGTGAGCGCAG
>WUAP02031121.1:1902-36159 GCA_015163945.2 Stichodactyla helianthus | reverse complement strand
ATACCAGTAATGAAAAGAGGATTTATGAGAAAAATTACCGAAATTCCTTGCGGTCTTGGAGTGTGGACTGTTGCTTCAGCTGCGACAACGATTTTTGAAATAGGTGTATATAGAACATAACGAATCAGTTTCTTCCGTTATTGATTTTTTATTGTAAAAATATTATGGCTTTGCAAAATCTCTCCACAAATTTGTATCATTTGGTTTGAAAGTTTGTGATGGAGGTGAATTAAAGGATTATTTATTTTTAAAATGCATTTTGTTATACCCTGTGTTGCCTGGTCCCAATTGAATGGTCCATCCTGTAATATAAGAATAACAGAAGCTCACCACAAAAAAATGAAAACAAAAATATCCCTACCACAAGTAAACAAAGCTCTGAAAAACAAAATTTGATTATGTAGTTACTTCCAAAAAATGTCTACGCAAATCAATTAGCTTCTGATTTCTCAGTTGATTGGTATTTTTTCTCAAAAAGGCAAATTTCCTGAAAGCGTTTTTTAAAATAATCCAATCAGAATGAAAAAGATTTTCTCTTTCATTTCCAGATATCGACATTGGGCTTCCTGTGGTGACGGAAAAAGAGGTAAATCACGGAAGACAGGAAATGCACTTTCAATGCTTTTTTTACAGATTTTTTTAAACAAACCTTTAAAATTGTCTTTTGAAATACAAATAAGAACAATCCAAGTAAAATATGAACGAGACACAAACAGGTAGAAATATTCAAAATATGTTTATGTTTTTGAATTTTTACCTCAGAGTCATCATCTTCGCTTGAATTTCCATGGAATTTCCTACATTCTGGCGTTATAATCTTATCGCCTGTTTGTTCAGCGAATGTCTGGTTAACCATAGCCACTAGAGCAACGCTAAGATTAGCTCTCATACCATAAACAGTTATGAAGCCGAAAAACTGCAAAAATACCAGAACATTCCGGCAACAAAAGAAACGCGACAAACAACTGACTCTTTCTGTTGATTTGGACTTTGAAGAGTTGTCGAGTAGTGAGCTTGTCTCATCGCTGCTTGAGAGATCATCTTGATCCATAGGTTTCGAGTTAGAAAGGCTCTTTAGGAGTTAAAATGTGTGTTATTGCTAGGATCAAATAAAAATGTCACTCAACCATTGAAAACGTGCGTGTGGCCATCCTACACAGTAAGCCCACTTACGCACTGTTCCGTGACGAATTGTGTTTTTTCCTATATTTTCCTAGAACAGTTTTATAAATAAATAAATGAGTCTGGAGAACATCACTACTTACATTAAGATATGATAAAAAAGTCATAAACCTTTTGTTATTCTGAGGAAAACCGTAAATTTTCACTGTGTATTTGCAAAACCACATGACAAGATGACGTCACTAAGGAAAGCGAATGTGCCAAGGGCAGGGCATCTACTACCCTACTGTAGGTTTTGGTTCCTTTTTCTCGTGGAGTCGCGACGCGCGGAGAGGAAAGAAAAGGAGGTTTTCTCTCCTCTCCGCACATGTTCTACTTCTGTGACCTCGCCAGCGATGTCACAGGCAACAGTTGCAGGGGCACACGGTGCGATTTCCCTGTTCAGGCCATTTTGCATATCGTGTGTCCGAGCCCGAAATTCAAAATGCACCAGCCCCCCTCTAAATAATGACCTGGTCTCTACAGAGCATAAAACATGGTGAAGTGTTTTATAATGCTTAAATATCCAATAATATTTTGCACTTCATAAGCATGCCCTATTAAATTCTACTTCAAGTATAGCAAAGCTCCAGCCAAAAGCGTGTTTGCAGATAACTGGAATGTTATGCGGCCAAGAACATTCATTCTTTCTCCTGGATGAATCTGAATATGGGGATGAAATGACGAATCGACGAGATGTTTCGCCTTCCAGAGCTCTGCACTGGTTACACATTGGGAGGTTCTTTTTTACTACAAATTATTATAAAGATTTACATTCATTCTATTTATTCATAGTAGAGATTGTCATAGAAATTACAGTTTAAAACGTCAAAAAGTACCCTGTAAAAGCCAGAGGTTCATTTCGCTCTCCTCCCAGCTGTGATAACGAGGGCCGAAGGCCCGAGTCCTTCGACCCTCGTTATCACAGGGAAGGGGCGAGCGAAACGAACCTCTGGCCCCCAGGGTAGTCAAAAAGATAAAGATAAAAAGAGAGGAAACTTCACAGTTAAAATTTTTGTGAAGTTTGGGAGGTTCTTTTGATCTTCCCAAGAAACCAGCCGAGCGGGAAAAAAGTTTCTAACCAATCACAGTCTGTTGTGATTTTCCATGGCCAGCCCTATATGGCGCTATGTTTTTTTCTACCTGGAAACAATTGAAATCTAATCCGATGTATTTTGACTTCTAGAAAAGTCCAAAACTATTGACACAGCAGGGGCGGATTCAGGGGGGTGTCCCTAGGTGCATCTGACACCACCCCCACGGGCCAATCATGAGTTTTTTCCAGTAAATATATATCTTATTATTCACGACTTTTGTTTCTTGAATCTTTTCTTAGCAACGGTTGCATAAGATTAAATCTAGAAATAAATTTAAGTATAAATTAAATAAGTCAGAACAGGATTATTAATGACGTCACTATATCGTAACTTTTTGACACCCCCCTTGCAAATTTTTGGATCCGCCCCTGCACAGTGATATTTCATCTGTGAATTATCTAAAAACCACGCGAGAAATGGTTTTGGAAACAAAAGAGAGGGGCCGGAGGTTTTGACCAACAATGCTTTGCGCACCTAATTCGCTCAGCTGGAAAGGTTTTCTTTCCTCTCCGCATTGCGCCTCCAGCGCTCCTTGCTTTCCGAGAAGGAAAGAAAACCTCTGGGATCAGGCTACAGGGCATCAAAAAGGAAAACCGGAAAATAGGATCACATATCTTTGACCCCACGCTTAAGGTATGTTACATTATTTCTTTACCTCTAATTTGAAATGTCCAATGCCCCTCCTAATCATCAACTGAAATTTATACTGCTGTAGTCAACACAGTTTATTTATTTATTTTCAAAAGTAGTAGTGCGTTTGGTAAATATTTTTTGAATTAATAAAGATCAATATAGGTAGCTTGCATTCATTTCCTATAGAGAATAAAATAACAAAAGACAAAACCGCCATGTTAGTTGATATAACAAGACAATTTATTGACTAGAATCTTTTGCAAAGTTCAACTAACATGGCCGCCATGACGTCACACGAAACCAGAAACATATTAATCATTTTCACATCCCCATAATGCTTTGCGATTATTTGGGGGGCAAAACGAGATAAAATCGTTAATATTACCATGATGATCAATTAGACAAAGAAAAACCAGCTCAAAACACTTACAGGTTTATCAGAATTACCAAAAACCAGAAAGAAAGAAATTCAAACAGGTTTATGATTAAATGTCAAGACATCTTTTCGTACGTCCGTACATTGTCTGAACACCAAATTTTTGAGGTAGTCCGTGTCATGTCGACTTCGAAGAAGACATTGTTCAGACATGGAAGAGGAAAGGAACAAATGTTCTCCATCCACGTCTCCTACCCCCCCCCCCCCTTTAAGAAAAACAGCTTGACTGCTAAAATTATTTCTGCGAGATACGCCCTGATTCTAGAAGTCTTTTCCCTCCTCTCTCCACTGTAGCTATATGCCTGTTGCACCAAAGTATCGCATTTCACATATAAATAGATATATATAATATATACCACAAACATGAATAGTAATAGATGCAACATTGTTACCAATTTTTCTTGAAATTTCAGATAATGGTGTACGTATAGTTGGTTTACAATCACCGATGTGATCTGAAGCCATTTGAAGATCTATTAGAGTTACGGCTACTGCTATGACTATTGCTATATTTGTTATTGTGAGAATTATATCTGTTGTATCCTTGTGAACGGTCGTTGTTGTATTGTCGGCCATTTCCATATTGTCGGTTGCTGTTGTACTGGCGGTTTCCCCATGATCCCCCCTGACTATATCCACCTTGTCCATACCCCCCCTGGGCTGATTGTGTTGATTCAAGGAGTTCAGGTAGTTCTGTAGCTCTACGGAGTGTCGTTCCGCGGCGGTCTGTCCAGGACTCCTGGAATTTAGAAAAATTAAAAATTAGTTTAAAAGGCGCGGTAATACGATACGCGCAACAATAACGCGCAACTTGTCACGCAGCACTGTTACGATGCAAAGGTGTAGAGGAAAGGTTGCTTATATTCAGTACTGCTTTGCGCACGACCATTTTTCTTTGTTGCACGAAGTAGAAGCGCCAAATCTCTAATCCACCTTTAAGGTGCAGTTACACTAGGCAATTGTCCTTGCAACCTGTCTTGTAATTTTGTCGCGAGACAAGTTGCACGAGACTCGTTGTGAGAAGTAAAACTCAGAGAGACACTTTTGGTATGTTACACGATGTTAGGCGATGTCTCGTGCAACTTGTGCAACAAAATTGCGAGACAAGTTGCAAGGAAAACTGCCCAGTGTAACAGCACCTTTAGTGGTATAGATCCAAATTAATTTGTTTTGGGAAATGCTACAAGAGATACGAGCAACATTTGATCTGCGTCTTCCAAAGCAACAAAGTTGCGCGATAGCTAGATGCGCTGTTACAAAAGAAACAGGCACAGCCCAAGTGTAACTTTGTGCTTAGACTTGCAATTCCGTCGGTAGTCCTAGCCCGTCACAAAAGAACAGGTTTCTTGTCGCGCGCTTGCATATGCGTTGATTCTCGTGATACTCATGGTCGAAGCCACCGACCTCGTACTCAAGTAGGATGAATTCGTATAGTTGGTTCTCTCTGTGCTTCAAGGGCTTCGGGTTTTCCAGAAAATCCGTTTCGTTAATAGAACATGCGCCGCTACCCCTTTCATACTCTGGCATGTGATATCAATTAATAAAATTTAAAAACCATCATCATATCTTACCTTAATAAGGTTATCAAGCTTCCTAGGGACATCAAAGACAACTCCCTGCCAAACGAAGAAAAAGGTACGAGAATTTCTATTAAAGGCATTGTTTAGAGCAGATTTCGTATGAATGGGAAACGATACGGCAAATTCAAAACCGTTATGTAACCGTACCGTACTTGACCGTAATGGTAACTAAGCGTTGGGATTGGATGATTCACACGAAAATAATGAGAAGCCATCTCAGTGTTACTGCATACCGTAGTGTGTACGTGCTGTGAAGTCAGTACCGTAAGTTTCCCACTCATATGAAGGGCATTCTATAGCGCTTCATGGTTAAGTTGAGTGGACAAAAACACAAACCCACGACAGCCATACTGCCATACTCGCGGAGTAACATTTAAAGTGTTCAGTAAAATAAGGCCCTCGCTCTCCGAAGTCCCTGTGTCTTAAATAATGTCTTTAAACTGCAACGAGTAGTTTACCTTTCTGTCGCTGATCAGTCGCATTCCTCGTACTTCAGGCTTCACTTCCGGCGGAAGGTTGTTTTCTATGATACGCCACATGTATCCTGTTGACCTAACGGCTTCAGCAACATCACACGTCATAATATACGTCGTATAGCCCTGGAGAAAAAAAATTATCATAAATATGATGGTTAGAAATACCGTCTTTTGCAGCAAAATATTAAAGCCAGTTGTGACTAATAATTTGCTTTTTTTGAGTCGCGAAAAATGCAAGAAAACAACAAGTAAAGATTTTGAATGACGGTGAAAAACGTATGGTAACGTATACGCATTCTGATTGGCTGGGTACTAATTTCGGGCTCAGTTCCGTACCGTAACCGTCTCTTGTGTCGTGATTTACCACAGCAATACAAAAAAGAATCAATGAATTCTTACTAACGGGAACAGGTTTTAATGCTAAAATGTTTTCATCTTTAATTCACTTTATCTCGTGATGTAATGAAATGTAGTTGGGAAAGAATAATTCGATTTTTTAATCGTTTTCCCTCATAATTTAATTCGAGTCTGGGTAACAGAATACTAGGGGCCACGAATACAATCGTAGGACTTCTAGCAAAAATTCTGGCCTTATTAAGGAAAAATGAAATTCGACGACTTTTCAAGAACCTGTTCAAGATGGGCCGAATTCACTTTGGGTGTATTTGTTTTCCCATTTCAGACCACATGTCATTCCCTTGGGTATTATTTCTTTGTTTCTCGGTAGCACTTGAGAAGATACATTGATATGGTTGTACCTCAAACAAAGAATCCTTGTCTCCATAAGATTACACATGGTCTAAAATGGAAAAACATTACGCCCAAGTGGATTTGGTCTGTTCAAGAACTTTTCAACACTGTGTGGATCTTGTCCATGTACCTCTTGCGATGAGAGAAGAGATCGAGACTTGATTTCTGTAGTGCCTGAGATTTGCGCCAAGGCTGCTGCTACAGCATCTACAGCTCCTTTTTCATCAATAAGTTTCTCGGCAGCCTCTCGAAAATGTTCCAAGACGTCCGATGGAATTTGCTCCAAAAATCTACAAACACCATTATCAAACGTTAAATCTTTCTATTTCTGTTTTCATCGTTACCTTTTTGTAGATTAGAATAGGAATTTTCCCAAGAAATAACCGCCGATATAGTAAGAAAATTTGGATGGATAGCGATACAGGTGATGTTGAACGGGACGATTCGCTGGTTACACGGCATCAACTTTTCGCGCAACGGCCGCGAAAAATCGTCGTTGTGAATCGTCCAGCCGTTAACATCACCTTTAGGTTTGCTTGATTCCGGGTAGAGTTTGAGGACATAGACATGTACGCGTGGCTTCAGGCAACAGACAAGTGAGAATATCAAAATGCAATATGACCACATTTGTTTGCAAATGAAAGGCAAGCCTTGATGATGATACGATAACGATAATGATCACATGGTTGTTCATCGATAAACTCATCGAATACGCTCGATAACCTTATATTATGTCCAAGTCCTACCGCCATGAGAGCGAAAAAGAAAAGAAAGTGCGACATACCTTCGTGCATCTTCGGCTGAAGCTTTGATGATGTCCGAGGGTTGAGGTGCTCCGATGCGTGTGAACTTAATTCCCTGCAAATCAATCGGGAAACTCTGACTTTATGATGGGCCTTATGACGGAATTTTTTAAACTTCTCAAAAAAAGTCAAATAACTCCAAATCCAAAAGAGAAACAAGAATGAATGGAAACGCCGCTCTGAGAAGTGGTTTGACATGAATTTCTTGCCATAAAGCATTTCGTTTTGGCTCATTCGTATCAAATTTGAGGGGCACTTTGCATGAACACAATAGTTTTCATATGCAGTGAAGGATAACAAGTTACTGTATCTTAAGTGCCCCTCAAAGTCGAGAATAAGAAACCCGTGAATATCCTTACCGCTTTGCGTTCAACGTGTTGCAAAAGAGATTCTTGCTGTGGCTTGTAGAAAACGATACAATTTCCTTCTCTGTGAGCGCGGCCAGTACGGCCTGAACGATGGATGTAAGCATCAACATCCTGTAGAAAAAGAGAATTCAATAAAAAAGAAAGAACTGAATACAACTGTGAACTGACGTATGTTACATGCATATACCTTGGGTGGCTCACATTGAACGACCAGGTCAATCTCTGGGATGTCAAGACCTCGAGCTGCCACATCTGTTGCCACGAGACAACGAAACTTTCCCTCTCGGAATCCCTACAAGGAAAGACAAAAGAATATTTTTCGCCTTCTTCACTGTCCATGAAAAACAGGAATGGGCTTCAAATCCTAAAGCAAGAGTCTTTATACATATACCCTGTGTTACTGGGTCTCCCTGTTCCATCCCATTGGGCCAGCACAGCAGGCTGGAGTCTTTGTTCAATAACTTACAGTACCTTAAGGGTCAACTCTCTCTGCTTTTGTGGAATATCACCATGCAATACTTGTGTCTCCTGGAACAAAAAGAGAACAATTCAAATAACTCTCTAATAGTTCTAAAATGCTTTGGTTGCAGGATAGTGCTCAAAGCAGCCTTTGAAAAAATTTTTGTTCTACTTACTTGTTTGAGGGAGGAGTTAAGAGCTAACTCATTAACATCTTTCTTAGTTTCTGCAAAAATCACCGTTCGACCATGTGCACCACAATAGACCTATAAAACCAAGAAAAAATGAAGCAAATGAATGATCATGAAGAAAATGATAAATCCAATGAAAATCTCGGAAACACCATACATAACTATAGCTTTACCTGCACCACATCTCCAATAGTTGAAGCTCGGGAAGAATAATGGCATTTAATAGCCATGTGCTGTAATGAAAAACTGGAGTTATAGAAGTTTGATAAGCTACAAAAATTGTACGTACTTGTAACCTATTTCCTTAAAAACTGCTAACGTGGCTTTCGTGAGTTGCAGCTGTCAGCAACTCAAATAACAGTGCTTGGTAGTTTTCCTCTTACAAAACAAAACAACATTCTTTCCTCAATGAGAGGAAACTGATGAATCTGTCAAATGCTACCACATTTTTCAACTAATCTATGAGTTGGGGACTTTACAGACTGCTTTATTGTTGCATAATTATATATCAATTTAATGCCCCAAAAACCAGAGACTACTGTGACAGGGTGACATGCCCCTATTTGTAAGGTTTAATGGACACAATGTGATGCTTCCTGTGATGTTGCTTGCAACAGGGAAATTGCACTGTGATGTGTCCACCCATGCAAATTGTTGCATGTAACATCGTAAAAGTAGAACTCATTTCTACTTCTGGGATGTTGCCAGTGACATCACACACATTAAATGCATGGATGGACACACAGTGTGTCTGAGCCTTTAGGAATAGTTCAACAGGTTCTTTAATGTCCCCCTTATACAGATACAGTAAGAGGCCAACCTTGCACACATTAGATAGATGCTTTACCACCTAAACTATTTGGAAATCATTAGGCTGTATTGAGCACATGTACATGTATATCATTTCACCACATGCATATCATTTCACCAATGTTCTGCTGTTGATAATAGAACAATTTGATTGTGCAAAGGGCAGGGCCACAATACCTTGACTGTTACAGCAGTTTTCAGTTTATCATGGCCAATCAAATCCACAAGTTTTCTGTCCTTTTTCATGTATTTTCTGGCTGTCTCCACTGCCCATGGTGGCAGAGTGGCTGAAAACAGCAAAGTTTGTGGTTTTTCTTCTCTTTCTTCAACGAATGATCCAGCAAAAATTTCCTCAACTGAGTCAGAAAAACCCATGTCAAGCATTCTGTCAACTTCATCTAATACCACATGCCTGAAAATGTTTGATAAGGGAGCTTAGAATTCAAACTGGGTATTTACAATATGGTTAAACTTTCTTTGAAACTTAACTTCTCTAGCTTACACTGGGGTTGCATCTTTGGGCAACTTCAATGCAAGTTGATTGATACAGTCATAGGATAAGATGAAAATGGCAATATGTTATACTATACTGAAATATTAATACTGAGCTGCATTATACTTACTGAAGCTTGGACAGGTCAAGAGTTCCTTGTCTCATAAAATCAAGAATTCTTCCTGGTGTACCAACAAGAATATCCAAGCCACTTTTTATAGCATATTCTGAAAAAAAAAAAATCAAGACATTTTAGAAGATGCTGTTACCATTATTATCAGAGGGTTTAAAAAAAGATCAAATAACTACTCAATTTTTCATTCAATGCTTCCTTCATCAACAAGGGTTGCATAATATAATGGAATATAATGATGCACTCTTTTACCTTGATCAGCACTCAATGCAGGAGTTTTTTAAAAACCCTGATTTACAATACCATAGATGTATGTGCAGGACAAAATGAGATAATATATAAGCAAGGCAAATGACTGAAGTATGGACTTAGCAGACAGTGCACAACAAATTAATGTGATATACTTGGTTAAAAGTATTGCAGTCAACTGGTATCATTAAGGCTCAGACACATGATGCAACACTGCTTGCAATAGGGAAATCACACATGTCCACCTGCAACTGTTGAGTATGAAGTCACAGGCATTACATTGCAGAAATAGAAATTGTTTCTACTTTAAATTGTGGCATTGCCAGCAATGTTACATGCAACAGTTTGCACAGGTGGACACATGGTGTGATTTCCCCATTGCAAGCAATGTTGCAGGCAATGTAACATGTGTTCAAGCCCTAAGATATATAGCAGGCTGTACCTTGTGGATCATAAGGCATGCCCCCATAGATACAATATACACTCAATGCCGTTTTTAGATCTTCAAATTCTTTGCCAACTTGCTTGGCAAGTTCCCTTGTGGGTGCCATAACTAAAACCTAAAAATATTATATAAATGGTAAGACTTATTCAATTAGTTGTGAGACACACCAGTTTTCCATAATGGAAGTTTGGGAATTCTGGAGGTTGGAGACACAAAAACAAAATGCTCTCATAGTAAGATCTGAATATTTTCTAGATCTAGAATGAATAAGCCTCAATGTATACATGTACCTTTGGAGGCCTTCCTCTTTTCTGATCTAACTTTTTTTGTTGTAGTTTTTCCATTAATGGCAGTGCAAAGGAAAGCTATAAATAAAGGATCATGCACAAGTTAGAAGACCCACACTTTTCATTTATATTAAACACTGACAGTTGATTTAAATATACATAAAATAATAAAAATACTTACTGTTTTACCAGTTCCAGTTCCTGTGGAAAAATGAAGCACTTTTGATCAGTTTTTTCACTGATTACTTTCACAAATTATCATGTACCTCAGTGATAGCATATATTCAGATGTTGTATTGAAGGTATGTACAGGAAAGCCTTTTTTACAATATATAACTTACTTGCTTTACCAATCACATCCAAACCATCATAGATGTAATCATAGGTATGAGCTTGAATTGGAAATAGATATGTAATACCTCTATCTGTAAAAAGCACAGTCACATAAATTATTCATCTGTTTTTTTTAGTTGAATCACAGAACAAGGTCCACCATCTACACTGTATCTCTTTTACCTTCTAAATTTAGAATAGTTTTTGAAGATATCCTGAATTTGGAAAAGTCCCCCTCTTTTTGAGCAACACTTAATTCGACCTGTGGATGTAACATGATTGTAGACATTAGTACTGCAAGAGAGTTCATTCCTCTCCACAGATTGAAATGATAAGCAAATTATTTTCATATAAAGCTATTTCAAAAAGAGTTGTCAGAATAGGTCATTGTAAGACATAAATGAATAAAAAGATTTTCCAACTAAAACCCTGGTCTTCCATATTCAAGACAAAGAAGAGATCCACAATCCATTTGGCATTGTAATGATGTATGCATATTACCTATTGCCTTCAGGTCTGACAACCTTTTCTTGGCCCCATATAAATCAAAGGGAAAGGATTTGAATAAAAAAATAAAAAGCTTAAATGTCCAGGGAAAGCCAAAGAATTAATTTAATGGGAGGGGTGGGTGAGGCTTTGCCAAAATACCACAGGCATACCATTAATATTCTGAAACCATACTTGTTGGTAAACAGGAATACCCACAGTAATGCAATGATGTATGATGGTTTAATTGCACATACCCCTTCGTCAAGTGATTCGTTTTTACTTTTCTTTCTCTTCGAAGGAACACTATCACTCTCATCAGAATGTTCCTCCAACTTGCGCTTCTTCTTGACCTTTTTTTCTTCCTGGACACAAGTTAAAGCACATTAAAACATTTTGATGTGTATAAATTCGTCTACAAATACAAATATAGAAGGGGTATTGCTCAAAAGCTTTCTGGGTATCTGATAATTTATTTATTGTAGTATTTAGTAATCCATCAGAGTACACAGTTATATAACAGACTTAACTTAACACAACGTCAGCTGTGATTTGTTTTGAAGAGCAATTTACTTTTCGATCGCAGCAAAACGTTGATCACTCGACGTCAAAACTTGGTCATTAATGATTAAATGAAAGTAAACGATTGATCCTTTCTAATTTTAACTTAACAAATGAGTTTAAAAAGATTAACGTCATCGTGTTTTGCTTTGAAAACCACGTGTGTTTTGCCGGCGAAGAATTTCTAGAAATCTTACCTTTAAACTTGACTTAAGAACATCTTTCTCCTCTTTCTTTACCTTTTTGTCTTTCTTGGACTTCTTCTTGTCTTTCTTTTCAGCCATGTGGGATTTGGATCGTCAAATCCAAAGATCTTTTTACAAGGAATTTCTTTCTTGTTCGAACTTCTTCTCGATCACTGATCGGACAGAAATATTGCGCAATGGGACTCAGACCTCCGCGACTTTTGAGACCAGCATAAATTAATTCATATATTTGAATAAATTAATCGTACATTTGCATAAATTGATAAGAGTCCCGTCAAATTCAAGATGGAGGAGTCTTGGGAAGTTCTTGCTGTTCCTCCAGAGATTGAACACTCAACAATTAAACTACCAACAACAAACTCTGGAGCTAGCAACTCAACTCAAGAGGATTCAGAGAAGCTCAAGGTATGATTCTGAAGGGGCTAGAGGAAAATTCAGAGTATTTTTGAAGCTCTTTTTTGTTTCGTTTTTGAGGATGAGTTTTGTACACTCACGATTTAGCTTAACGCTTTGTTTCCGGTACGGGACTTTGGCTGTCGAATCATTGCCCTTTTACTAGAATATCCAAGCTGGGATTCTACACATTTTACCTTATAAACTTGTTCTTTTTTAGAGTTCAAACGGTGGCTTCTTGAATTTTTTAAGACCAAATCCGCACGCGCCAAAGCTCGCGACACGAGCCTATCACACATTCAACATTTCACTTTCGTGTAGTAAAATCTATTCTAATATTACTGTACAATTTCCCTCTTTTAGGTCTTATTTTAAATGTCTAAAAATCATTCATTCGTGTCTGTTTTGTTTATGTTATGTATATAATGTACCTAATTAATTCAAATCAGCTGTCCCCATTCTCTTATACTTACAGTAACTTGTAACGTCATGGATAGTTTATTTATTTAAACTTAAACATTTGATGATAAAGATAAACGATCACTATGAAGCTAAGCATTTAAGATGATATTAAGATCTCTAAGTCCCTAGATAGCCTGTAAATAGTTTGGATCGAGAGCAATTTCCTGGTCTCATGACCTTTGGATAAGTTACATCACACATTCCCATGCTGGTACCATATGCCGTCGAATTAAAGAACAAAACCTTTCTAAAATTTATCAGAATAAATACTATAGCTGCATGCAGAAAGATAGCATTTTTCCTCAGATTTCTTTAAGAATGCCAACCACATAAATGCATAGTTCAGCCTATAATGGTAATATTTTGCAAAAATTTTGAAACCTCTCCAGATCTTAGAGTTGGCATAAAATTGAATCTATTGAATCTTTGTCAAATTTGTAGTTCTGAAGCTAAAGTGGTAAGCCTGTTTATAGCTGTAAAACATCAAAGTAATGTATGTGTGGAGTGAATAAAGTTTCAGAAGTGATGCTAAATTCAGCAAATGAGCAATCAATAGACATATTATAATGTTCCAAAAATATCTGTAATATATGTATGTGCTGAGAGAGAAAAATAGAATCTTCAAAGGGAAGTCAGCTAACAATCAGTGCTACTCCTCTTTTAGTGGAGGCATGAATATTTTCTGGAACATTGTAAAATACTTTTTTTAAAGGAAAATAAAGGAGGTAAATACCATTAATGTTTTTGTTAGAAAGGGTATAATAATTTAAGGGTATAATTTAGGGTTATAATTCAAGGGAATAATTTAATTTAAGTAGATTCAAAAGTGAAGATAACTTTTTGGAATGAAAAGACATTTCACATGTCGACATTAGCTCTTAATAGTTTTTTTTTTTTTTCAACATTTAAATGCATAATTATCTTTCATTTCCTGTGGGCTTGAGGTTGTAGTTTGTATCAGCATTGCTTCAGTGTGGATAGAATGCTAATCGATCAAATCCAAGAATATATTTTCATAAAATTTAACTTGTATACATTGGCCAGGTTAATATAGAATCAGGAATCTAGTAAACATCTTGCAGTAAACCATGAATGTTAGTAATTAATAGAATAATTATTTCATGAAATATAATTCTCTGATCTTAACACATTTTTCACTACGTTTGTGTTTGTTTTTCTCATGAGCTGTTTTAGCTGGCTGATGTTTTCTTCCCAAAAGCTCTTTATATTAAATTCTGGTTGTGTGAAATTCATTTTTAAGCACACTAACAGATAGCTATTTTCTTTTTAACATATCAGAACACCAGGAAGCTCTGTGGATTCCTAAACAAGCAAGGAGGTAAGCATGATTGTAAAGTAACAAATTTTTAACATGCACTCTTACATGAGACCAATATCACACGGCTTGCTTCTTCTTATTTTACAAAACAAATATAAAATGTTTTTTTCCATGTGATATCAGTCTAATATCACACTTGGGATAGTTTGGGAGAAGTCTCAAGCTCTGTATAAAACAGAGCTGTAGGCGAGGTTTTAGACAACAGCTTTCAACTTCTTCCAAACTGTCCTTGTGCAATGGAAAAACATTAATTTATATTTGTTAATTATAACCATTAATAGATAATTGTTATAGTCAAATGGATTAGGGATGGTTAGAAACTAATTCAATTATATGTGCTATAATATCAATGGAAACTGTAGTGAGTAAACTAGTATAGGCTGCATTGGTGGGGCTTTTTTTATAGGGCTTTTTTTTTTACTAAACTGACAAAGGGCAAAAGCTCGAAACATCATTAAAGTTAAGTATATTTCTCTTTTATCATGGTGTTACAGATTTCCTTTTATTGGTTATTGCTATGATATCATCTAATTGGAACATCTTCAAGGGACTCTGTAGCTCATTTTTCAGCAGAAATAAGTTTAGATTATACAACTACACTGTGCTAGAAAAAGATTGTCAAGTTTATGATCTTGACAGCCAATAGTGCACTTCCAGTTCTTGAAAAAGATGCATGAAGGCAAGGCTTACCACCAAAATCACCGAATCACAACTGTTAGCACTGCCAAAATAACGATCAATCACGTTTTGAATTTCGGTTACCTCACATGACTATTTGGAGAGCTCCAAATGATCACATGACATTTATTTCCCATTGTATACTTTGATCTGGTGGCGGGAAATAAATGTCACGTGACCGTTTGGCGCTCTCTCCAAATAGTCACGTGAGTTAATCAAATTCCAAAATGCAATTCATCGTTATTTTGGTGGTGCTAACAGTCGAGTAAGAGTGTGAAATCAAACAATAGCTGATAAAACTGCAAACTGCAAACTGAGTTCTTGGGGTGATTATACAAGATGCAAGCAAGCAAGAGGAAATAACTGTCTTGTGGTTTCATCAAGTTTTAATATCTAATTATAATGATATATTATGTAATCGTTTGAACTTATTTTTTAACAGAAAAGGGCTTGATAAAAACGTGGAAGTCTAGATGGTAAGGACAATGTGCTCATTTTTTAGAGCTTTAATTATGCAATGTGGGCAAACAACACAATAATACAATAAACTTTATTTAAATTTGAATTTAGTAGTGTTTACAACATGAGCAGCCATGTTGTATTGGAATTTACAAAATGAGCTGAAAGGCGAGTGATTGTAAATCTGATATAACATGGATGCCAATGTTGTAGACTACCTAAACAATGACTAGGTGTATGCTCTCATATTCTACTGATCTTTTTTGAAATGAATCAAGCTTGGCTGAGAAAATCCAAGTTAAAGTTTATGCAAATGAAGATGATTTGGTATCTGAATTAAAACCTCCTCCATGGTCAATGATTTCTTTTGTGTTTTGCTCATTAATTATTCATGAGTTGTTTAATAGCATATACATGCTAATATCTCCGAATAACCTAATTATAAGTAGTCTAAAAAAGAAAATAAGAAATAAATTAAAATAAATAGATCAAAAGATAAGAAAAATTAATTACTTTATACAACTATAAATTTTAATTTAAAAATCAAGTCAAAGCCAGATTTAGAATTACAAAACAAGCAGCAGTGAGCTGAAAAATTAAGATTCTTAATGGCTGATTTAAACTCATTAAATGGTAATTTATGATAAGTATAAAGTACTAGATAAAGAATTCCAAAGCTTAGCTAGGTGTCCAAAATACCTGAATGTAGGCCATATTTAGTGGTATTAATAGATGGTATTTTTAGGGCCTGCTCCCCACATAAATTGTATGATAGTTGTCTATTATTAAAGAGCTTACTTATATATGGAGGAGATAAGAATATAAAGCTTTGTAAACTAAAATTAGAGCAGATTTCGTATGACTGTGAAAAAGCTGTGGCATGAACATGACACGGACACAGTCAAGGCATGGCAAGGAACTTTAGAATTCTAGAAAACATCACAGTCATGGCAAGGCACACTTATGGCACTGACCATGCTGCAACTTTTTCAATGAAATCTGCTCTAATTATGTACCCAACATTATTAAGTAAACCACTCGAAATGCAAATGAGAGTCTGGATTGGTTAGTTCTAGAATATTTTTTATATTCCAATTTCGTACACCTATTTTTTCTTGCATTAAACATGTTCACTTCATTTTAGATTTTAGGATTTACGTATGTGCACACATTCTAATAGACCTTTCCCAAATTCAATTGGATGATCACGAAACAATTGTTCCAAGTTGGGACTGAACTTGATTCTCTTATTTATCAAGGCCAACCTCGACTTGAAACCATTGTAAATTATAATCATCCAAGCGAATTTGGAAAGGTCTATTAGTTTGCTTAATTGTATCAGTATGAGTAAATATATATATCACCTTATAAAATTTACATATTAAGTGAAGGGTATTCCCCTTCATGTAAGGGGTAAAGTCAAATATATCATGGCATGGGCTTCCACTCAGATTCCAGGCTATTTAATTTATTACTAGGTTAAGATAATTATGATATTGACAGATTTTTCTGATTTTAACTGCATTACATAGGTTTGTGTATGATGAAAGCCTCTGCAGACTATATTATTACAGGACACCACAAGACCATGTACCATTGGGGTAATATACATTTTTGTTATATAAACTACAGTGTTTTACAAGGATTTCTACCACTGAGAAAAGTCGTATCTCAGCACACGTAAAAATATGATATTTTTCACATGTGAAAATATCAACCAATCAAATTTTTAGTATCCAGTGGTAGAAATCCTTGAAAACACTGTATTATATAATAAACAGAAAAATACATGGACACTTAGATATGGAATTTATCTTCTCGTGTTCAAATTTGATATCTCACTCGTTCGCTGCGCTCACCAGTGAGAGATCAAATTGAACACTCAAAGATAAATTCCATATCTCTGCGTACCCATGTATTATTCTCTTTTTAATTTATTGAGCAGATCACTGATTGATGCACAACATTTGCTGTTGAAACCTGTGTTGAGTTTTCTTAGGATAATTCTGTAGAATCGTGTTTGACCTAGACCTTTGTTAGGCCTAGACCTTTGTTAGACGTAAACCTCTGATAGACCTAGACTTTTGTTAGATCTTTGTTAGACCTAGATCTTTGTTAGACCTAGACCTTTGTTAGACCTAGACCTTTGTTACACCTAGACCTTTGATAGACCTAGACCTCTGATAGGTCTAACAAAAGTCTAGGTCTATCAGAGGTCTAGGTCTACCAAAGGTCTATCAGAGGTCTAGGTCTTACAAAGTTCTAGGTTTATCAGAGGTCTATCAAAGGTCTATCGGGTCTAGGTCTATCAAAGGTCTAGTTCTATCAGAGGTCTAGGTCTATCTGAAAACAAGTACGAATCACTTGGTATATTAATAAACATTAATCAACATTATTTGGTTCCATCCTGTGACCTCCCCTTAGTCCTGCATATATGTTGATGCTGGTAGGATTGATACCAGAGACCAACTTACAATTTTTACTCAAAGGCAAGAAAATATATCTATCTTGACCCCCTGTCCCTCACCCTTCCCCCCCACTCCACACACAAAACCCACCCCCACATGCATTGATCTGATCTTTGCTAGGGGGGATTTTCATTCTTTTTTGGAAGAGACTGTTTTCTCAAGGTTGCACGCACATCTGATCTTGACTGGCCACAAAACTGAAAAAGGCAAATTCAGTAAAATTGAGAAGCAATTTTTATGTTTAAAGAGGAGAATAATCAAATTTAGTGATTCTTATTGAAAAATTTAATAGAAATGTATGGTAATCCTCATCATAAAGCTCCTGTTCTGGCATCATGGTCAGTCAAATTCCTTGGATTTGGATAAGCACACAACGTTGAGAAAAAGGTCTATAAATTCCTCAAAAATGTTGATTTTGGGGGGCTCCAGAAACTGATGCTGACCGCAAGCCAGTGATTGATTTTGATTGATGTACTGTTTCTCTTTTATTTATAGTTTAAAATCACTATACAGTCAAATCAGCTTGTTTATTCAATCTTTGTACTTTAAAGGTTTATTGATGTGGCTAATGCAACCTTTTCATTTCAAGTTGAAAATCCAGAAAGACTCAATCAGTTTGATATATGGTAATCATAAACTTTTATTTAGTTTCTTTTAAAACACTTTCTATAATAATGGGCCCTTATTCAGAACATGTCATTCCCTTGGACGTTATTTCTTTATTTCTTGGTAATGCTTAAGAGAGAATACATATGAATGATTGAACCTCATAGAACAGCCCTTTTGCACTAATAGGTCATGTGACCAGACCCCCATTAAATCGAGCACCAGTGTTAAAATGAACTCTAGTCGTCTGAAACAAATTCTGTCACACACACATTTCCATACAGTTTCTTAGCAAAGTTATATTACATTTCATGCCATTTCTCCTGTGTGAAATATTTTGAGCTCAAACTTCACCTTCTTACCTGCTCATCACCTGCTCTTTTCATTTCTGGAGTTTGACACAGGTACATTATGTAACCTGGTAGTGCAAATGGCCTATCCTATTCCCAAGAGGACAAGATTTTGTCTGAAAGGGAAAAACAATGTGCACACCTAGGAAAATAATTGTTCATATCTTACACTTTATAGTGTTATATCTTATGGAATGAAGACCTAATTGTTTTTTCCCCCATAACCCCAAGAATTATTCACATTCTTTAAACAGAAATTTAAATACACCATCATATCTGTAATTCAAGAGCTTTCACATTGCATTTGGTTTATTGCTATAGCAATTACAAATAGTGGTGAAATGAGTGTGTTTTCCTGAGATGACACTGTGAACCTAAATCAATACCTTGAGGGTGCAGGATCTAAATATTACACCAATTCTGCACTTTGGAGCTATTGATTAGTATCTGAAAATGCATTGAGTAACTTGTTGTTTACTTATGGATTAACAATTCAATGTGGTTTTCAGTGTTGCTGAAAGGAAATACCATCTCCAGGCTAAAGACAAACAAACCATGATGTTCTGGTTACAGGAACTGCAGGTTGGATTAAATGAAATAAATGTAATATTCTTCTGTGTTACAGCATGAATACCAAATGTGTGACTACATTTAATGTATTTGCATACTTGTATGCATGGGCATTTGTACCTTAAACCTAATTTCCATGTCTGGATTAACCAAATAAGTAATGCTCATTTGGCAGCAATTTAATATCGAAGTAAGTATAATATACTTATAATATACTTATAATATACTTATAATATACTTATAATATACTTATAATATATTATGATAAGCTTGTTTAATACAAGAATGTTGTTATTAGGTCAAGAGACGGGAATACAGTAGAAAGCGCACTAAAGTAGCCATTCAAAAAAGAGAAGACGGCATTGGAAGTATGGTAAGACTGTAATTTAAAAACTAATCTGTCTAGTAAATATTTTGCAGCTTTCAGAACTTGTGACAGACACCTGTGTTGAGCCATTTATGCAGCTATTCAGGATTCCAACAACCACCAGTCCTGCTGAGCTCTTGTGTTCAGAGGCTACTGTTTACCTCCAAACTCTGATACCATAAACCCCCTTGTCCATCACCACCAACTGCTTGCCCAAACCCTTGCTCCACCTTACCCCAACACACAAATGCATACATACTATATTAGGGCATCTTTCTGTTCTTAATTATGTGAATGTACCGATATTTGTTTTAATATACACAATGAATCATAATTACCCTGAACATGAGTTCTCTTTTGAATTCCTTGAGTGTTACTATTCCAAAAAGGGTAAAAGAATGTTTAAAAAGATTTCCTTTAAATTCTATCTACATTTTATTAATCGTAATAGACCAAATCACCTTGGACGTAATGTTTACCTATTTCACATGTATAATTCTCTTGAGAATACGATTCTTTGTTTGAAAATAGGATAATGATAGAGTAAGGTTAAGTTGAGTTTAACTTAGGATTGAGTTAGCATTTTTATTTTATACTCAAAAGAAGGTAGGGCAGACTCCAAGTATAGATATGTACAACTTGATACATAATTATTGTGTAGTAGGTATGTGAGTATGTAGCAGGTATATAGCAGATATATATAGTAGGTATGAAGTAGGTATGTAGTAGGTATGGTATGTAGCAGGTATGTAGCAAGTATGTAGTAGGTATGTAGGAGGTATGCAGTAGGTTAGTAGTAGATATGCAGCAGGGATGTAGCAGGTATGTAGCAGATATAAAGTAGGTATGTAGCAGATATGTAGAGGTATGTACTAGTTATATAGGTAGGTAGGTATGTAGTAGCTATGTAGCAGGTAGGTAGCAGGTACGTTGCAGATACAAAGTAGGTATATAGCAGGTATGTACTGGTAGTAGATATGTAGAAGGTATATACTAGGTATGTAGGTAGGTAGGAATGTAGTAGGTAGTAGGTGAGTAGCAGATTTGTAGTAGCCATGTAGTAGGTAGACAGTTTGGTATTTATGTACTAGTTATGTAGGTATGTACTAGTTATGTAGGTATGTACATAGTAGGTACATGTAAGTAGCAGGTATGTAGTAGCTATGCAGCAGGTAAGTAGATGTATGTAGCAGACATGTAGTTAGAGGTATGTATTAGTTATATTAGGTATGTAGGTAGATAGGTATGTAGTAGATATGTAGCAGGTATAAAGTAGGTATGTAGCAGATATGTAAGAGGTAGAAAGTAGGTAGGTCTATGGGTAGGTAGGTATATAGTAGGTATATAGGAGGTATGTGGTAGGTAAGTAGTAAGTATGTAACAATTATGTAGTGTATATATATAGCGTTATGTAGTAGGTATGTAGCAAGTAATATGTAGCAGGTATGTGGCAGGCACGTAGCAGATATGTAGTTTGTATGTAGGCTCATCCATATAAATAATGACTGTCTTCTCAAGCGTTAGCAAGAAGCAAAGAATTATCTTCTTAAGGGAATGAGACATGATGTGAAATGACCCAAGGTGATTTGGTCTATTTATCTTGGCAGTTCTTTTTTAACTCACTTGATATTACTAGTCCAAATAGTAGTAAAAAAATTGGAATATGTTGAAATAAGTTCCCTGAAAAAGTTTGAAACTCCCTGTGTTTATTCCATTAAAAGAAAAATTAGCAAATTTTGTTGTTTGAAATCTTCTCACTTTTGAGCAATGAACCTTTCCAGTTCTTTTGAAACTCACTGTCTTTATTGCAAATAGTGTAAAAAAAAATTTGGCAAATTTTGCTGTTTGAAATCTACACACTTTTGACTATATCATTGGTAGTTCTATTTAGACTAACTTGAGTGTTACCAGTCAAAATGCTTAGAGTTATGTTTTTGAATTTCTCAGCATTCAACTGGGGGATTAGTAGGAAAAGAAGAAATAGAGGAATCAAACCAGGATAAACCAGGTCAGTCTAAATTTGCAAAGATGTTTTATGTTTGTAACGTTTTTATTGCTGATGTTTCTGATTGTTAATTTTAATAGGTTATTAGCACAGATAAATTCTTTGCCAACATAGGCAAAAATGGTAGTTTGCCCTGATCAAGCAGTCTTGAAAAGTCTCATTCCATTGTGTTCATGAATTTACAAATTGTACTTGATATAAAAACTCATATGTAGCTTAAATTTATTCACTCATATTTTTACTCCTATGTTTTTAGATTTAGATGCTGAAACACCAGAAGCCCTTGTGATGGAGCCAGTGCCACCTCCTGAAACAGTAGGACAAGAAGCAGCAATGAAGTCTCCTTCAGGAGGGGGGATGTTCAACTTGTCATTAACTAACATCAAAACAGAGTTTAGGAACATGAGGTATGGAGAAAATTTTGAAGGAGAGGGCCAAATCAAGAAGATAGCTGACAGAAAAGAAAGTCTTTCTTTTTTCTCTTAGTTTGAGAAAGGAGACAGATATGGGAACAGGAATGGATTCCTTTTTCCTTCCTTCTTTCCTTTATTTATTCCTTCCTTTATTCCTTCCTTTATTTTTCATTTCGAATAGTGCCAAGAGGTTTTCTATTGGCTTTGCTGGAAACCCAAACTTAAGTATCCCTCAAATAATAACTGAAGAGGAACTAGATAATAATAAAGCAGAACAGAACAAAACAAAAAACAACCTTCCACATGAAGGAAAACCACAACTACAACAACAAAGGTAGAGAACACAGTTTAAAAGTCATCTGTAAATTATTAACTAAGCAATGGATTGGTCATTATTTAGAAGGTAGGGGTGCTGGTTCAAATAGGGGGTAAGTCAACAATTTTTCAAGCAGATTTTGTATGAGTGTGGAAAGCTTGTGGCACAATCATAGCCATAAGCATACTTTAATTGATGTGACCATGTTTTTCTCTAGAATTTTGACTTGTTGTGATGTGCCTTGACTGCGTCATGACTGTGTTTGAGCTGTGAGTTTTTCACAGTCGTACAAAATCTACAAGCATGGATATGCAGACAGTGAGCATGACACTGATAAAAAAAATGTGCATTGATGAAAAAGAGGAGGGTCAAGAGAAACAAAAGAAAATAATGGCATTACCTAATACTTGCACCAACCCCCTTCATCTAAATAATAACCACCCCCTAATTCAGCAAGCACATGTTCTTCATGGGTCTCCATGGTGATGTATTAATTGCATTGATTGTCGACTACCTGACTGACTGGTGGAATCATTGAATGATTGATTATCTAGCTCCTTCCATAGCCACGTCAAGTCTGTAGATACCAAAAACAACAGTGCTGAGACAAGTCACCTAAATGATGACAAAACACTTACAACAAAGTAAGTTTATTATTTTGTTTGTGTGTACATTGTTAAGAATATGCTTTGTTTATTAATGTACAATTTTTGGCAAGGAAATCAAAACTTTGACCTGTATTATTAAATTCAAAATTAAATAAGCTTATAAATAATGTACTGGAGGTATATTTATAAAAAAATATATTTTCCAGCTCAAATAGTTCAGAATCTGGAACATTAGCAGGAACTTTACGAAGGTGAGAAATTTTTTATTACCATCCCATATGGATTTATGTCATGGGATGTCAATTACTGGTAAATTACATGTACTACCTAGAGGTCAAAACAATAATTGAGAAAACCATACATATTTTAGAAAAGTTTGTTTTGAACCCCAGACTGGGATTCAGTGCAAGAGGTGATACCATGTAATACCCAAGAGGCCTATATATGGTCACTAAATTGAAAACTATTAGACTGATTTAGCAAAGACAACTCAATCTTAAGAGGAAGTTCAGCACATGCATGCTAATGCACCATCTTCAAGGTTCATATTCTTATCAAGATGTGGAAAAGCTAAAAATGATGTTCTTTTGATGACATGAACCTAGAAGAAGAGGGTGCACATGAAAAAGAATGTGCTTGAACTGTCCTCTTCTGGTTGCAGTGTCTTTGCTAAATCTGTCTATCAATTGTAACAACATCTTTTTCAAGTTGTCGCCTTTGAAAATGTTGGCATTTTGTTCCATAACTTTGTTCTCACTTTGTAATACTTTGTTCATAATTTTTTCTTTTTGAATTTTTCTTAATCCTTATTTTTTCCAGGAAATTTGCAGCAAGTAGGACATCAAGTGCTCCACTAACTTCAAAATGCTTAGAATGTGAAAAAGTAAGTCTGTTTTCTAGTAATAAAGTACCAATGGCAAGCTACTTTTTAAAGCCTACCTTAGGTTTAGTTCTGTTGTTTGGAATACCAATCTATTGTTTTTTAAAACAATCATGAAACTCATTCTGATTGGTACAGTGTTGGTACAGTGTGGCTTCAGTGTGTGGTGAATATTGCTCTTCAAGTATAAATGTGTCCTTTTTAGTTTTGATATGAAAATTAATTTTTATTTTGTTTCACATCACCCCCCATTTTAGGGCTCTTACCGTTGGTATTAAATATTGCATTTGTTTCCATTACAGATTATCATTCCCATGTTTTCTCCCATAACCTTATCAAACATATTTAAAGTATAATTTTCACAACAGTTGCAGGCATCATTAGAAACTTGTGAAGCTGACCTAGCTTCAGCTAGAGAGTAAGTACAAACTGCACTTGTTGCAAATTCCCAAAAAATGAGCTTATACGTTGCAGCCTTGTTTTTTAAATTAATTTCAAAATGAAAAGGGGAGTACTTCCATTACGAATGCTAAAACATATCAGAGTATTAGTAAGAGTGCGCCTCCATAAGATTGCTAGCTTAGCTGGTCTGGTTTGAAGAAAGTAAAACCACCATTAAAGACATGACAAATGATTTTATAAGTCCACCCTCAGTGTATCTAACATGTAACTAATGATTTCTATCATTCAGCTAAGGAATAGCATATTTTATGGGCGGTATGGCTTCTTTATTCATTCTTTTATTTCCTTGGGTTTACAGAGAAATAACTGTGAGACAAGAAGTGATACTAAATCTACATGAACTGCTGAGGTGAGAGGGAAATTTGTTGAATAATATTTTTAATTTATATACCTGAGGAAAATGGGTTTTAACGAGTTTTAATGTTTTCAAATGATTCTTTTTCCATAGACGGTTTCAGCTTGAAAAAGAAGAAAGGTAATACCATTTTATTTTAGCTGTGGATATCCATGCTTACACTTTTCCATCCATTAATAAACCTATTCATCCAACTGTCCATCTATCCAATCCATCCATTTACATGCCACACACACCGAGCATTATACTGTCTTGTAGTAATTGTATTCTTTGTAAATGTAAAGTGAATGCGTTCGGTGTGTATATAGATAGAGAGAATAAAGAGAAAACATAACATTAAGCCCCTGGTTGGAATTGAACCCCACATCTTCAGTTTACTAGTCCGATGTGTTAACCACTACACCACAAGGACCAACCACACTTGAAACGCAGCCAGACAATGTAATGTATGTGGCAACCGTAGGGGATTCCAGGGCATTATTTTTCTCTATGGGTAAGCTGAACACAGTAAATTTTGGGTACGCTATAATGTTGTTTGTTTTGATTTGGCCAGCATGCAACATGATCAGAAGAAAGTAGAAGAAGAGCTAAAAACCAAGACAGCATATATAACAAAAGTGAGTGAATGAGTGGCTTTTGGTGAAATGAATTTCTCAAACCATGAATAATTAATGAGGAGAAAACAAGTAAATCACAACAGTGATGGTGGTTTGGATGTGTGATCTTAATTATTATATCATAAACTTTGGCCAACTTTCACTTTGATTTTCTTCTAGAATTATTCATGGCTTAAGAAGCTAAATCAAACACTTGAAAGAGTGTTTCATGTTCTATCCAAACACCTCAAAATTGGTTAAAAAAAGCTCAGCTGCATCTCGTTTTTCAACTCATGTCTGGGTGTTTGGATGTCAGATGAACCACTCTTTCCTGAGTTTACTCCTTACCGATATATAATGGAACTTCCCAGAGGTACGTTACCCACAATTCTTTTTGATATGATGTCAGTGTGCAAGGGTAAGGTAAATAATACAGACCAGCAGAAAACAAACAGCATTGTGGCAATGTAGACTAAAGTGTGGGAGAAGATTATAATGGGAGGCCCAAAGATCAGAATCACAAAAGAAAACTTTCTGGTTCTTGTTTAGAGACAGTAGACATGGTGCCCTCATGTCACTAGTGACACCTGCTTCAGGTGATTTTTATGCTTTTTTAGTCACAGTTTCTGTGTTATTGACACCATGTTCATCACTATAAGGTCATTTGAGGGATTCGCTCATTTAGCTCATGATGCTCTGTAAACTAGTTAGCATCATTTAAACCTCCTTATTTAAGTGCCTAGTCATTCTAACACTTTTGCATTAATTGGGGGCACTATCACACAGACACACACACTAACATTACATTAACTGTTTTAAGCATACAACTCTCAGCTCACATTTTTATGGATGGAGGAAATCCAGAGAACCCAGAGAAAAGGCCTCCTGGCAAGGGAAAGAACAAACTCTACTCACATGTGCCATCTGCGGGGCTCAAACCAGCACCCTAACCCTTTGGACTCACAGTGACAAGAAGTGAACGTTTTACCACTACACCAGCCATGCCACCCAAAGCAGGCTGCCTTTGTGTTTTATCTTGTTTATCCTCAGGAGTTTAATCACTGAGAAGGTCATATCTTCTTCTGGATATAAGTTGTTAGCCAAATACTCAAAATTTCCATGGCCAACTTTTGATAGTCCTATTGCTTGAAAACCAAACTCAACTGACTGCTTGCTTACCCCACTCTATCTCACATGACTTCGTAGTGACTTAAGACCATTGATGTTTTGGGCCCCTGACCTTACTTGCATGTCCAAAAAATTATATTTTGCCTTAACTATTGTTGTTACTTATTTTTATTTAAAAGCTTGAGGAACAAATGAGACAGATGAAGGAAGAGCAGGAAAGTGCTTTAAAGTAAGCCATCAATATGTTAATTCAATCCAATATTTCTCTCTCTTGATGTTAAGCTTTGTTTTGCAGTTAATGTTATGTTTTGACATTCAGTTTGCAATGTTCGTAATACATTTTGGGAATAAAAACTTTTTTTCAGAGAAAAAGACATCCAGCTGTGTGGACTAATGGAGCAAATTCAGATGTACCAAGAAATGACAGCAGTCAAAGATCAAGTAGTGGTTTCATTAACAAACCAGGTATGAAATTGAGGAGTAGAGAGTGAAATGATGATGGCGATTGCAACGGCAAAGGCAATGGAGGTGGGGTTGACTTGATGGTGAGGACAAGGGCATAGCCATTGATGATAGAGATGTAGTCAGGCAGCAAATTGGTTAGCTAAATTTGGAAGCACGGGTGGTGTAGTGGTGAGAGCACTTGCCTCTCACTGCTGTGGTCTCGGGTTCGATACTCGGACTCGCTATCACATGTGAGTAGAGTTGTTTGTTGGTTCTCTCCTGTGCTTCGAGGGTTTTTAAATAGAGCTCAGTGTTGTATGTGAGTAGAGTTGTTTGTTGGTTCTCTCCTGTGCTTCCAGGGTTTTTCAATAGAGCTCAGTGTTGTATGTGAGTAGAGTTGTTTGTTGGTTCTCTCCTGTGCTTCGAGGGTTTTTCTTCGGGTACTCCGGTTTTCCTCCCTCCGCAAAAAAATCAACATTCTAAATTCCAATCGGATGTTTCAGTGGATGAAGAGCCACTCTGTGGAAATGCCACTGCCAAATCCATTATTATTATTATTATTATTTAATTAGCTCCTGTAGAACAGAACAAAGGAAACCAATAGTTGTGTTAAAGGGGCACTAACAAGAAAGAGAAACATTGTGGACAATTTTAAATAAAATGTCGGGGGGAGCTACATAGTCGTTTAAAAATTGATGTGAGCAGAAAAATCCTGATTTCCAGACCCCATTTGTTTTGGCCTAAATCTTATCAGGATTTAATGGATATTAGTACAGCTTTATTAATGGCAGGACAATAGCAGACTCTAGGAATAGGTTTTTGGCCTGATCAAATTTTTTGCGAAATTAGGCCCAAAATGGAAATTTGCCCTAATGCCGGGGTGGGCAAAAATCTTGATTTCAGGACCCCATTTATTTTGGCCTAAATCTTATCAGGTTTGATTGGATATTAGTCCAACTTTATTGGCAGGATAGTAGCAGACTCTAGGAATAGGTTTTTGGCCTAGAGGAAATTTGGGACAAAATAGGCTGGAAATAGAAATTTGGCATTGTCGGCCTTAACACAATTAACCTTTTTTTTTTTTTTATCGCAAAATTCGTAATGGAATGGAATTATTGCGGAACTATGGGCATAATTGATGACGATGAAAAATGGCGATGGCGATGTTTTATTTTCTTTTTTCGTAACATCTCTTTATTATCCCATATAAGCTTCATACTGTGGAAAATATGTACAAAAGCCGCGGAGGAGAAGAGATTGGCGAAGAAATCGAACCTGAAAGGTAACCATTTCTTTTATTTGTTTGTGGTTGAATTTAATATTAGTAGAAAACTTTAAAAAATTACGTCAATTTACTACGCTGTTTTGCTCTTGTCTTCTCTGCTCTCCCTTTCCTCTTCCATCTTCTCCTCGCCTCTGCTTTCGTCTTTTATGTCACATTCCCTACCCCTTCAGCCCTGTCATTATATTTTTTATCAAGCCTGAAAAAGTTTATTCTTAATCAATTCCAGCCCAACATTTAGGGAAAAGGAAAGTATAGACAATATACACGAAATGGGTAGGCTTAAAGAAACTTGCCAGGCGTATGCACTGCAGAACAAATTCCTTAATAGTGAAATTTTGGAGTTAAATCGACTTCGGCAAGATGACGAGGAAAGGCTACGGCTACAAGCCATGTAAGTAGCGTTTAGAGCAGATTTCGTATGACTTTGAAGAGGTCGAGTCAGTGCCGGAAGCGTGCCTTGACGTGGCCGTGATGTTTTCTTGAACTTTGACGCGCCTTACCGTGCCTGACCGTGTCACGACCACATTTGTGCCGCGAGCTTTTCACAGTCATACGAAATCTGCTCTAAAATGATGTTAAAAGTTTTTTTAGAAATAAGAAAATAGGAGTTTATTTTCTGCTTTACTTACAGAAAGTGTCTATATCTTCTTTCTTATCTTTTTTGTTCGTAGTAAAGTTGCAACTGCCGAGGCTGAAATTTGTAAATATAAATCCAAGTATCTTTTAGTTTTGAGGGAATTTCAGAGACCAAAACAAGGTAACGTACAGTTAATGAAAATTAGCCTTCATAGTGCACATTTGTATGACCGTGAAAAGGTTGGTGGCACGATCGATGCCATAAGCGTGCCTTGCCACGACCGTGATGTTTTCTAGAATTTAGACATGCCTTGCCGTGCCTTGACCGTGTCACGACCGTATTCGTGCCGCGAGCTTTTCACAGTTGTACGAAATTTGTTCTAAAGTTGCACTGCACCACCATTATCACTATCGTCAGCACGATCACTTCCACAATCATCACCACACGTTTACCTTCACCACCATCACCACCACTACCACTATCATCACCACACGTTTACCTTCACCACCATCACCACCACTACCACTATCATCACCACCCATTTACCTTCACCACCATCACCACCACTACCACTATCATCACCACCCATTTACCTTCACCACCACCACCACCACTACCACTATCATCACCACCCATTTACCTTCACCACCATCACCACCACTACCACTATCATCACCACCACCATCACCAGTGCCATCATGATCATCGAACAGATAACAACAGTCAGGCAACCATTGTGCTTCATTTCCCGTAATTCAGAGATTGTCCAATCTTTTGCCTTCAGAGTGGTTCATGTGATGCCGCAAACTAATTTTCTTTTAATACATAAATGTACGTATGTTTCATCAATTGAGTCGTTTTTATGCTTCTTGTACGTTGAATTTTTATTGATAAAAATCCCAAGTTGTCGGCTCATAGGGCCATAATCAGGCGAGTGAAAGAAAGGGGGAAAAAAAGATGATGATGGCTCTATGAGCCGAAAGCTTGAGATTTTTATCAATAAAAATTCAACGTAAAAGCATAAAAACGACTCAAATAATTTTCTTTTTTAATAAGCGATTCCTTTTTTTTGGGATGCAGAGAATGGTGGTCCAGAGGACGATGTAGTTAGTCGATTGTTACAAGACGCTATGGAGAATGAGTCACTAGACAAGGCAACGTTATCGAGATCAGTGTACGTAGTCAAAGTAGAATGGAAGCCCGGCGTAGGGATGTTCGGCATGTTACTGTATTTACTCGAATAGGCGACCTCTGCGTTTATTTAACCCGTCCTCATAAACCCCATAGTTTATTTCGGGTTAAACACCCTTGGCGTATATTTAAAACTCGTCCTCATAGACCCGGCGTTTATTCGAACCCGGCGTTTATTAGGGGTCCTGCCTTTATTCAAGTAAATGGAAATGGAAATGTTTAATATTTACAACGCGCAAATTTTATATGAACATAATCAAATGCGCGGGACCGCCAATAACGTGATCATCCGAGCCACGTGAAGGTCTAACCAATTACGGTACTTTCTAAAGTGAGATAAAAGGCTAAGGGTAGGCCTGAGAATTTAAGTTTAAATCAGTTGGAAGAGCATCGGTATGTTGTGCGGGAGGTCGTGGGTTCAAGTTCTGGATGGACCAACACTCTTAAAATAACTAAGAAGGTGCTGCATTTGTAATAACATCTACAAATGGTTAGACCTTCACGTGGCTCGGATGATCGCGTTTAAGGCGGTCCCGTCCCTTCCAACTAAGAGACGTTAAAAGAGAGCCACAATTATGCGCTAACAGGTCACGTGACCACATCCGCCTTAAATCAAGCACCAGTGTCAAAATGAACTCCAGAAATGGAAAGAGCATCTCAATATTAGTAAGAAGGTGAATTTGCAGATTTGTATGGGAAAATGTGTTGGATGGCAAGCTCTTGCCATCCAGTCCATTTTTCCAAGTCAAATTCTTAGAAATCATCAGATTTTATCATCCATGTCATTTTTCATGTGCTAAACATTTTGAGCTGAAACTTCATCTTACTAATATTGAGATGCTCTTTCATTTCTGGAGTTCATTTTGATACTGGTGCTTGATTAAAGGAGGATGTGGTCACGTGACCTGTTAGTGCATATGGCCTATTACTGTTATGTACTACTTTCTATAAATAAGGTTGATGTATTTTTTATGGAAGGGTTAATAATTGTCTTGGGTCTGTGTTTCTTTAGAATTGCCCCTTACGATCGATGGGGTTTTGCTCAGAAACTCGAAAGTCAAGACGAAGATTCTTTTCTTTCCATGGCTAACAGACTTGACAGACGGTCAGGAGAGATTAAGGTATGGGAAAAGACCAGTCTTTTTTATACATGCATCGCCTCTTCCGCAGGTAATGATCGCTTTTCTTTTTGGGTTCCCTGTGTTAACAGAATAGTAGAGGAGACTGGAAAGAAATCAAGGGAGGAGAGGTTCTCCTCTCTCCCTCCCCCTTTGTCCTTTCTGTAATCCTGTTTAACACAGGGAACCCAAAACGAAAAGCGCACGTTGCCTGCGGGGGAGACTAATGCATGCATTGACTTCTATTTCTATCGTAAAAAAAAAACAAAAACAAACAAACAAACAAAACAAAACAAAGGTTCTTCTGTCAAAGAAAATGTTCACGATTTTGAACCATCAAAACTATAAGTCCTTCGGAACGCACACATTTTTCACCATATTTTTCCCTGTATTAATATTCCCGTGTATCTTCTTGTTTTATTCTGTCAGGCTAACAGAGAAGGTGTTGAAATATCTAACGCCGTCAAATGGGATAACTACATTGTGGCGCACCAGAACAGAGAGTTCCAGAAAACGGTATGAAAATGTTTGGTGTGATTATTAAACGAGAAGATAAAGATTATGAGACTTTAGGAATAAAATTCTTTGCTTCAGGCTCATCTACATCATCTTCGCAAGCGTTACTGAGAAACAAAGAAATAAACCCAAAGGAATGAAATGGGGGAAATGAGTCCAGTAGCATGAACAGTTGCACTAGAATTGTCTAGAATGAACCAAATCCACTTGGGCATATTTGTTTTTCCATTTCAGACCACGTGTCATTCTCTTGGGTATTATTTCTTTGTTTCTCGGCAGCGCTTGAGAAGATACGTTAATATGGATAAACCTGAAACAAAGAATCGTATTCTTAAGGGATTGGAACTGGGAAAACATTACGCCCAAGTGCATTTGGGCTATTCATGGTTTCGATACTCCATAGCTGCTGTTACTACTTCCCACAAGCCAAACGAAGTCCGCTAGAAAACTATACACCTGAGATTCTGATCGCAAAGAGATTCGTACATTTTGATGGGGGGGGTTGAACATCCTTTGAAAATATGGGAATCAAATTCAAGAAATGCAAGAAAACAGGCAGTTTATGATGGTGTCTGTGGGACAAGATGTATTCCACTGGGAAAACCAGTGCTACAGCGATTGGTTGGCTATTTTTTGAGTCGGAACCATGAATCGTAGAGTGTAAGAGGGAAGGGAAGGAGGTTAACAGGTATGCCAATAGAATTGGAAGGAAGCATTCAAACTTCAAAAGGCCAAATTTACTACTTTCTCCCTATTCTTGAGGTGCATGTGAGGTCACATCCGCCCTTTTGGTTGACGTAAACAAGACTTGGTCTGCGTCCTCTTATCATATCAACCAACACGGCGGCCATATCGTCTTGTGATATCATGCACAACAAAAATGGCAAAAAAATATAGTCGATTACAGCGAGTTATATTAACCCGCTACAACCAAACCTGCTCTAATCAGTTTTAATACCATAAACCCGTAAGAACGGCTTGAGAACTCGAAAAACTCTAAGTAGTATACTTGGCGATCAACCCGTTACAAGGGGTTTAATAATCTGCTGAAACCGAACCCGCGCTAACCGGTTGACCATCAACCGGTTAGAACGGCTTGAGAACTCAGGCTATTGAACCCTCTGGAACCGGTTTGACGGTCACCCCGTTTGAGCGCGTTGGGTTCTAACGGGCTATTCTATCCGCCTCTAACGGGTTAACATTTTTTGCCATTTTTAAGCTCCATGGGAAGGCATGATGTACACCAAGAATTCACCTTTTTCTCTTTCACGGCGGCCATGTTGTCTGATAAAAAGTATGTTTTTGCCCGGCGAGTCCGCGCGGATTCAGGCACTTGAGAAAGTTCAACCGTGCGTTAACGTTTGTCTCTCTCTCTATCATCTTGGGAATAGATATGGCTTCACGGCATAAGCGTGCCTTGCCGGGACCATGATAATTTCTAAAATTTTGACGTGCCTTGTCGTGCCTTGACCGTGTCACGACCGCGTTCGTACCGCAAGCTTTTCACAATTTTACGATTTCTGCTTTGTTCAGCATTGGATATCTTAATGAGACTCGGTTTTGACATTTCAGCCCGAGCTTAAGACATTAACACGGGCAGGAATACCTCATCAATATCGTGCCCAAATATGGAGGCAGTGTATCGAGGTCCACGTGCGTGAGACTAAACGAGTAGCGGGGAAAGATTACTACCAAAAAATACTGTCATCAATGGCAGGCAAGTTCTCTCCTGCGGCCAAGCAAATTGAACTGGATTTGTTACGAACGCTACCCAACAACAAACACTACGATAAGCCAGACTCTGATGGGGTAAGTGTGATGACGACATCTCTGCAAAGCACAGCGCGTATACTCTTATTTCAAAGAACATTGTCGCGGCATCGATTGACAATTGACAATAGGAGACCGCAAGGGATGTTGGTAAATTATACTTAAATTCATTTATTCACATGAAGCACACTCAAGACACGTAATCACCAGAAGAACTGAAGACAGCATGGAAAGTTGTCTTCTATTGTCAATTGTCAATCGATGCTGCGACAACCATTTTTGAAATAAGTGTATACACAATGTAAATGCATCACTTTTGGTTGAACACAACAACTTTCAAAATAGGTTATGTATTGCGCTAATTGGTGGAATTTGCAATTGGTCATTTGGTCATTCCATAAAATCGTATTGCTCACTGCTCATCCAGTAAGTATGCAGACCACCTCCTGTCTTGGTCGTCCCACAGATAGGTGAAACTGAACCTGCTCTGGGCAAATGACCACGTAATGGAACGTTAGCACCAGGTGTTCCCAGCTGAGCGAACAACTAGCTGCGCAAAGCATTGAGCAAATATCATTGCTTTGAAGCAATATAGGCTTGTTATCCCTGCGCTCAGAGAATTTTCTTAGCAAATTCTTTCACAATGCTTGTAATGTAGCGTTGCAGATTGCAGGTGAGGTGTTACACTGCAAGGCGATCTCAGCAACTTGCAACGATTTTTCGCCGAGGTAGACTGGGGAGAACTCGCGATAACCGCCATTTTGGATTATTACGAAAATGTGCGCATGCGTTCTTGAAAAATACGCGTTAAATTTACGAGAAATGTTGCTGGATTTCTCGTTGCCAGTAACTACTGGGATTTCTTGCTGCCAGTAACTACTGGGATTTCTTGTTGCCAGTAACTACTGGGATTTCTTGTTGCCAGTAACTACTGGGATTTCTTG
>WUAP02031010.1:0-19070 GCA_015163945.2 Stichodactyla helianthus | reverse complement strand
TTGTAGCTATAAAACTTAATTATAGCTTAAAAAACAACCTAATTCTACGTTGTATTGGCTATTCTTTTTAATTATTGGGAAACTATTGCTTATTTTCGAATAAAAAATGAAAAATCAAATTTCCGCAATTTTGGTGCTTTGACGGGCCAAAATTTACTACAACTTTAGAGCTTTCGCGTCGCAAAACATAGTAAGTTAGACACAACATAATGCCAAATTCTTGTTTATTGATACTTTAGATAGTGTTAGAAACATTTATATCGAAATTGATTAATTTTTTATACACAAATTATTTTTTTATCGTCAGGCATACTTTATCGTGCGCCGAAAGTAGGGTTATTTTAAAAAAATATTTTACCATGTGCCATAAAAAATAACCAAACCAAACTGAGGCTGTTTAAAATAAGATGTTATGCTATCGTATTTCACTAAAATTAGCTTGGGTTATTTATTTGGCAAGGAAATATAGAGTTTCAAACTTTGCGAAAATACAGATAATTCACTGTCGGCAAAGATCAATTGGCTTCAGTGTTCACTTCATTATTCAAAATTCTCTGTTTACTGTTCTGCTAGTTATTCTGGTTTAAAAACTACCTTGAAAGTCCTGTGCTATCGGTTTCTAGAATTTAAAAAGCTTCTGGCCTCTTCGAAAACGTTTTCAATGTTTGTAATGCATCACACACATTTCTTAGACCGTGAAGGGATTTGATAACCAAGAGCATCGCTTACCATTTCTTCAGCCAATTTAAAGATTTCCCATAGTCCTCAACTATCGAAACTATTCGACAATTGTTGGAGACATTTTATCGCGTTAAATCGAGGACAATATTACTACACGGGTTTCGTGGCGTCGTATATCATTATAGTCGTCGATGTTTTATATCATCGTGGCGTCGCATATCGTTCGTCGTGCTGCGCTCTTCTTGTCATTGCGTCGCATTTCCTTTGTCGTGCGGCTCATTTCGTCGTGACGTCGACATCGTTCACAGTTGTCAGCGGTAAATGTTATCACAAGTAGTCCAAGCTCTATACTAGAGTGCTTTTACTGTGCTAGAAATAGGCAAAATATACAAGAAAAAGTACTAAAACTCGAAATAGTGTGAGTGTGATTCAGACATGATATATAACTATTTTGATTTTTAGTACTTTTTCTTGTATATTTTGCCTATTTCTAACACATGGCCTGATCATATAACAATAAGAATATCAATCTAATCGATATTCAGTATCCTCCTTCGGTGGCGGTAGCGCATTCGTGTCTCAACTTTGGGGTCTCGAGTTTGATTCCTGGACTCGGCATTTCATTTGAGTAGAGTTCTTGTTAGGTAAGTTTCTCCCTTGATTCGAGGGTTTTTCTCGGGGTCCTCCGTTGCCCCCCGCAAAAGCCGACACATTAAATTCAAATTCGATCTGTGAGTTAGCCGTGCCCTGACGTAGATCAGCCCAGGTGTTGTTTCAGGGTTCGAAAAAATTGATGGTTGATGGGTTTTAATTTGGATTTCAAGAATAATTACCTTTTCGGGCTATGATGTAGATACAAATGAAATATTTCATTCATTAAATTGGAAAAAACCTTGACCATCAGCGCAAGATTGACAAATGTACTTTCATGTATAAGACTTTGAATGGTCTGACACCAGATTATCTCACCTCCAAATTTATTGACCGGAATGATATTACTACTTATAGAAAAACAAATTAGCAGTCCCGCAGCAGCATACAGAATATTTTAAAAGAAGTTTTAGTTATAGCGGAGCGGTACTGTGGAATAGTTTGCCATTACATATAAGACAAGCATCATCACAGACAAGCTTCAAATCTCAAATACATTGTCACCCATTTTAATATTATTATTGCACGGCGTCCTGGTAGAGCAGGTTTTTATTTCAACTTCTTTCATTTCTTTTCTATTCATGATTGTTTCAAATTTTTATTGTATTAGTATTCTACTATATTGTATTTAATTTTATGCATATTTAACTTTAGTGTATTTAATATTCCCTTGTAAATATATATTTATATTATTGTGATTATCCTGAAGGACCCACCGTGGGTAAAAAAAGTTATCTTATTCCTATTCCTATTTTTAGCCTGCGAGTAGGCTGTTTTGGCTCTCCTCTTTCCTCCTCCCCTCCCCCCCCTCCCCCCCACACACACGCAAACAAAACAAAACAAACAAGAGAGGCTGTTCGCTCTAAGTATATTCAGTAACGCTATACATTAATTACCTATACCTATCAGCATCGATCCATGCTCGAAACTCCAGAATAATTTCGCGTCGCGTAGAACAATTCATTCTTGGTTTGCAATCATTCCCAAGAGAGCAAAATAATAAAAGGCATGTCCGCCATGTTGGAAGATATAACAAAGGAATTCATTAAAAATCTTTTGTCAAATTCTTCCAACATGGCGGCTATGACGTCAATTGCAAACCAAGAATATGTTATTTTCATTTTGCTGCAAAATAAAGAAGAATATTTTCGTTTTTGTTTGTAATTAAAGAAGTTTTAGAAGCAGAATATGGTTCAATATCACGGATTTAAAAATCGCATCGTAGGATGAGTAGTAGTTGTAATTGAAAGGAATTTGCTTACACAAAAGTTTATGATTTAGATGCAAAAATTATGCAAGCCAGAATGTTCCACGCATGATCCAAAATGTGAAAAATAGACTCTTAAGACATTGTTTTTACTTTTCAGCCTCATGTGTACCCTGAATTTATATCTGCGATATTAGGATACATATTTTTTTTATCGAATTAAGTGAAGAATGTGTTAAATTTAGTTTTTAACTTTCGCTTTGTAGCAATGGATATGTCGCAGTGCTAGACTTCAATATTCTTTGGATTAAGTAATACAAAAGGGCTGTATTATGAATATATTTTAGGTTTGGAATAGTTTAAGGTTTAATTGATGAAACTTAAAATCAAAGTACTAAAGACATTGGAAATGCTGTCTGTTTGTCCGGGTGGAAGTATCAGAGTCCAAGGAGGAAACCAGAAAACAAACTTACCTTTTCTGGTTTTGTCCGTATGTCATTTTCAATAACTTACTCTTTAGAGGTATCTTACTTTGCGACGTATTCATGTAAAATCATGTAATCATGTCAAGACGAAATGGCTGCCAAATGTGCTCCATTACAAGAGAAGACTTTTGCTGTTTTCGCAAACAAAACGAAGTCAACTAAACTTCCGTATGATATCAGCCAACTTAATCGCAGCTCAATCGTTAGTAAGTAATTATCATATTTTTAAAAGCTATATTGGATGCGTTCCTGCATTCATGTCCCGGCCTGTACCTTACACCTTTTGCTGTTCATTCAAGCGACGAAGCATTGTCATTAAAGCGATCAGGCATACAATAACGCGAACGGAGTCTCAAGAGTTCGGTGGAACGTTCATTAAGAAATTTAGCATAGAATTTGACAATCGTGAATATGTTTGCATGGGTTCATTTACGTTTTCAAACTTTCATTAGCGTTTCTGTGCAAACAATAAACCACAACACACATTCAATACAGTGTTTTGGACATTTATTTACGCAATACATTATAATTCTACATTTTCCACGTGGAATTGTAGGATTTTAACTGTCTTTTGATTTTTTTTACAAGCCGTGAATATGACTTCTTACAAATAAAGCGCCGTTAGGTATATATATCGATTCAGTCGGTTTCTTTGTTGAGCCATTGCAATATCCAAAAAAGAGGGATTGAAACTGATCAGAACTGACTTGATATTTATACCTAACGGCGCTTTGTTTGTAAGAAGTCATATAGAAGACAGTTAAAATCCTACAATTCCACGTGGAAAATGTAGACTTATAATGTATTGCGTAAATAAATGTCCAAAACACTGTACTGAATGTGTGTTGTGGTTTATGTTATTGTATGCCTGTTCGCTCTAATGACAATGCTTCTTCGCTTGAATGAATATTCCTTCGCGGTTAGTGAACAGCAAAAGGTGTACTAAACAACATATATAACCCGTAAATATTGCTGCTAAAAAATTATAACTAAGCAAACAAATGCAAGGGACGAGAAAATTAGGATATCCAGCAGAAAATATTTCAAGATGTTTCTCCCATTTTGTGTTGGCGTTTCGTCTTGCAAATCAAACTGTCAGTCAGCCTGTCATTTATACTTTATTGTTTAACGCTTTATTAAGTAAAAGACAATATATGATTAATAATCAACACCAGTAGCCAACAAAAGGAATAATACTTCTAAACTTATATAATATACAGTTTTTTTTCTATTTATACTAAAAATTTTACATTCTATTCACTGCTAGTAGTGTCACCCTCCCCAAGCCAAGGGAGATATTCTAAAGATTATAGGTTGCTTTCACAAGCTAAGGCTTGGACACACGATGCGACGTTTCCTGCGTTTTCTATTATTTCATATTACTGCGGAAATAATATACAATAAACTTTATTAAAGCGCCAAAGCTTGTAGCTTACAAGTGGAGCCCTAATCAAGACAAACCCTTAGGACTGCTTCTATAAATACTCGTTTATGCTGCGTGACCTGCTTGCATAGACGTACGTACTTATTCTTACAAGTTTGTTTTGGCTCTCTCGAGAAAGGTTTTCAAATGCCATATTTGCACTCAAAGGTAGAAAAGCTCAGTTTAACCAGCAAATGGTAACGATGGAATAATGCACTGTAAGGCGATCAACACGAAGATTATACGAAATAAAAACAAGGCTGATACCGGATTAATTCTTGCAGTCAAAACGCAAACGATTTCAACATTTGGGTAATGATTTTTTTCTTTGAGTCTTCCCGTCTCAGGAAGCGAATTTTCTGTATTAATTTTGATCTCTATGTAGACAATGGATATCATGTTTTTTCCCTGATATGCAGCTTCGTTTCATTACAATAACGTTGTAATGAGCGCTTGTCTATAAAGTACCTACGATTCCATGCAATGTACACTTTTATAGGAACTTAATCATCATCGTCATCATATCGTCTTTATCCTCATTATCATTACGACCACCATCATCATCACCCTTACCATCACCATCACCACCACCGCCACCACCACAACCATCATCCCCCCATCATCATCATCATCGTCATCGTCATCACCATCACCATTACCATCATCATCATCATCATCATCTGAAACCGACTTCTTGTATCCTAATAAATAGTTTGATTATTCTGTAGTTTATTAGTATTTTGAAAATATACAAACGATAGCTTTCCTTCGAATGCCAACTTACTGCAATATTTAGGATGCTTTGACAGTGACTGAAGTACTAGCTGTCTTCATTTCAAACGTTTGAGCCACTCTAGGATTCCTAGTTGCTAAACCTCCCATCCCGAGATACTTTCTAAGGAAAGATCCAAGACTTGTTTTCAAAGAGGACGAGAATTTATCATTTTCGTCAGCAAAGATAAAAGGGTTTGCGCATGCGTTGAGAACAAGGACCATGGGTGACAGCCATCTTTTGATTATGGTATTTGAGATGTCGTCGAGACTGACGTACATTTGTGTTGTTGTGAAAAGCAGCATGGAAAAATTTTAACTTAAAAAAAAAATTAGCAATTTCGACTATATGAAGGCGTCATTTGAAAACGGGATTTCCCTTAACATGCATTTACATCAATAAATTCTGCTAACTTATAGATAACAATGAAAAAGGTAATATGAAATCCTTAATTTTCATTAGTCTCTGCATGTGTTCTTTTTCTAATTTAGATGTCCTTACTAAACATTTATCTTTATCCCTCGAATACAATAATATATTAAGCCACAGAGGTTTTCCCCCCCTGGTTAGCGTAAATTGGTACATGTTTAAACTAAAATGATGCTGATTACACTTGATACTAAGTTTACTAGTCACTTTCGAAGTTAAATCGATTTGCACACCTTAAACAACTGGCTGATGAGTGAAGCGTACAGCTACGTCCGCCATTTTTAGACGAAATTCTAGTCAACCGTTGTCAAAAAGGATGTCAAAGCTCAAAGCTCAAAAAGCGCAGAGGGGGGTGAAAACTTACAGTGAAACTATTTTCGACGGGAAAACTATGCTTGTAAGATCCGACACACAACTGATTCGCCACCTGACTGTCAACTGGTCCTCCTCTACTTTTGTAGCATTTGCTTCATTCCTCATGCAGTTTTTGGAAAAGTGCAGTGACCTGCCTGGAAGTAAACATGAATTTGCGGTCTGTTTGACAGACAAACATGCAAGAAGATACAGGAACACTGGAAAAGCTTTGCAACGAGACGTAATCATTAAATGTACGTGAAAAAGGATGTGGCTTGCCTCGTGCCACATAAAACTGAGCGAAATAAACTCCAGTGTTTATTATTATTATTTTTTTTTCCCTTAGGAAATGAAAGGGCTACGGGTTTTAGAGGGCTACGGGTTCATTAGTGCCTTTGCCCTATTTAGTATTCCCCTCAAATAAAGGCTTTATTATTATTATTATTATTATTGTTGTTGTTATTATTATAAATAAACAACTATGTGACGTCAACTAGTTATTAAATTAGCCAATCAGCTTGGGCATGCTGATTAATGACCTTGCAACTGGAATATTTTCTGCCGAACTTCGAACTTCCAATAAAGATATTTGTACTTCAAGATTTTGCACTTGTTAAATTTTATGAAGTTTTCTAAAATTGGTTCTCTCTTTATTGGGCTTTGGCAGCATATTTATTCAGCTTCCAAGTTCTGTTGGTAATTTTCTCTGTTTGAACAATAAACTACTTGAGTAAAAAATGAACGTCAGGATACACTATTGAACTGCTGGACGAGTTGCTCAAATGATAATCTTACCATTAATTCCACTATCCACTCGTATCCATTCATATTTCTCTATCTGTGTTCATGCTTTTGTTCTTCCGTCCTTCCAAAAGAGGATGTTAAATTGTTAAATTGTTACATATGTTAAAATGTTAAATTTGGGAACATTCAAATATAATGTTTTCAAATGTTTATTGCTTCTTATTAAAAAGGAGAATCTTAGTAACCAGAATTGGTATTACTGTGAAAAGCTTGCTGCAAGATCGGTGCCGTCAGCGTGCCTTGCCACGACTGTTATGTTTTCTAGAATTTTGAGGTATCTTTCCTTAAAATGACTGTGTCACGAACGTGTTAGTGCCGCGAGCTCTTCACAGTCGTGCGAAATCTGCTCTGTGTATGTATTTGCTTGTCTACTTAAATTCTCTCGTTCTGTTTTGATACCCTCACATTTTTGTATTTTCGTGGTTCTTATAAGTAGCATAATTTACTTCCATTACCAGATCGCTTTGAGTGGCTTTTGTTGTCACCTGATAGCAGCCATGCTGGATGGCAGGAACATTAAAATCGTTTTACACGAGAAATGCAGTACTTTAGGAGAAAGAGATTTCTACCATCCAACATGGCTGCCGTTATGTGGTGCAAAGCCTCTATGTTTTCTTTATTCTCAGGAGATTATAAAAATCTGAATAAGAATGTTATTTGACAAAGCGTTCTCTTACAGGTAGCTAAATGAGGAAAAGTCCCTATTACATGCTCGAATCCAGAGTTTTTTTTTTTTATTCTCCCCTTTTTATCTTTGTAACCAATTTATATTACTTTGGGGCCAATGCCCCCCTTGGGATAAACTAACGTAGCATGCACGTAGCACTCAGTTGATGCAATATATATAATCTATTGTGTTTTTGTATTGTCTTTTTATGAATATGTTACATCAACTGAGTGCTACGATAGGTTCTCCCATCCCCATCCCCCACCCCCAAGGTATCCTATAGTCCCAGTCCCTGAAATGGAGTTAGGAAACTAACAGATAAAAAGCGAACATAGTGGTCATGGGTATTTTAATACGAATTTTGATTAAAATTAAATGCACAAAAATTGAAATAGCCGTGATTATACAATAAGTAGATTATAATAACCTAAAAGCAGTGAAGTGAAATCTATTTTATTGTGTGATATTTATCTGAATGGCAATACACCATTTCACAGTTCTCGTCGCTCAACCTCAGCCTCGTCAGCACGTAATTATTCTTTAGAATTTGACTTCAGCTCGCAATAATGTAAGGGATTTGAACATCAACGAACAATTGAAATAATCAAAAATTCCAAATACAGTACTCAATTTCTAAAGAATACATTTGACGGTAGCGAGGCTGAGGTTGAGCGACGGGAACTGTGAAATGGTGTATTTGGCTTTACTTTTTTATCTTGTCCCTAAATTTAGCTGCACATTACTTGCGGCACGAATTCCAGACCTCGGTTGAATTTCGGAAAGGCGAATAGGTTACTGTTTTATCGAAAACGTATTGAGTACCACATTATTGTGTCCTTTTAGGAATATTATGATTTCTTCATAGCATTAGGGTCAGCCAAGGCGTAAGATAGGGGGTGGGGGTGGGGGTGCGTTTAGTCAAAACATGCCTTAAGATATTCATCAAGGTAATCATAATTGCAATAACGATTAAAAAGCTCTCCTTTTATGCATACCGGCCTACTAAGATTTCAAGTATTTGCCTTCTATTTCTAAGAATATTCCGCGGTCCCTTATCCTTGGAAATTAATGATAATTTAGGACAGTATTTGGTCAAAAACTCTAGCTCTATCAAGACGTTTAGGCTTTGCATGGATCTTTTTCCTAATAGTCGGGCGCACTTTTAAGCAGTGCGGTTTCTAATGTGTCACAAATTTCAGGGAAATTTGGACGGTCTTGTGGGTTTGCTTGCCAGCATTTCTGCATCAAACCATACCTGTAATGAAGAGATATGAAAGATTTCTGATTATAACGTTAATTAGAACGACGTCCGCAACGTTAAAAAAGTCAATTTATCTCAGTTTTGATTTGTGTTATATCATAGCTCTTTGTTAGGTTCGTGGGCGTGGTAAATTCAGGTCTAGTATAGGCCGGGATTAGACGCTACAGGACGAATTTTTGACCGTTCAAAAAGTTGTACTTTTAGGCCTTCCGTTTACACGGGACCACGCTATCCGGATAAAAATTCGTACGATGATCTTTTGTGCAATTAAAGAGACGGCTCCGTATAAACTGGTGTAAGCGGTATGTACCGGTCGACTTTTTGAACGGTTAAAAATTCGTCCAGTACCGTGTAATCCCGGCCATAGTGCGAACTTTTTTGTATCTTTTGTATCTTATATCTTTTTGTATCGTGTATCTTTTTGTATCTGTCTCTTATATCAAAATGCACCGCGCATTTGCATTTGACTTGATAAAAACAGATATAAAAACCCGCATTAAAGAACTCCTTTTTTAAGACAGTCCTATTTTTCAAGTAAGGCCTAAATGGTTCTTATAAATTGGTTGCCCTTGAAAGAAATCAGGCTGAATAGAATATTAACAGGTTCTTATTTATAGGAAAAAATACTTGTTCCTGATCCAGTGTATTTCATTAAAGTTTGCTATAATTCAGTAAACTATTGAACGTAACTATTACTCTGGACGCGATAGAATATCACCATATAGTACAGAGTTAGATTACTATTTTTGTATTGATTTACTACATTATATATCTATTTCCAATGACCCTTAGAGTTATGTTCTGTACATGTGTACTTGAGCTTAATACGTTTTTACATAGGAACCTGTTATTTGTTAGGCTGAATAGCTTCTTATATATTGAGTGTTTAATTTGCCATATTTTTATCTTGGAGGTTATTATCCTGCAGTTTCTTTTATGCGGGTTTTTACTGTATATAATATCAATCACCTACCTCGTTCTGTAAAATAGAGAGACAGAAGCTTTCTAGATGCGCAAGAATCCCCCAAACCCATTAAACTATCGAATTAATGTTCTTCAATCGTACATTTTTAATGCGAATGGCTATTAGTGGTGAGAGCGCATTTTTTTACTTACAGCTCATCAGGTGTTCCATTGGGCTGTTCCAATCTGTAGCCTTTTTTCTGTTTTTCAAGAAGCTCGATATAGGCAATAGCTCCATGGGGCATGAGACCTTAGTACAAAACATATAGTTACACACAATTAAAAATGTGCATAAATGTTGCACTTCTTAAAATTGACCAGAATTACATGAAAATGAGCATTTACGTTAACCTATTTTTCCTTCTATCTTCTCTCTACGTTTCTTGCTCTTTTTTGTTTGTTTGTATATGGCACATCGAGAAATCCAAAACTTTCAGTTATTCCAATAAGAATGTGGTGATATTAAGATACTAAGGGTCGTTCATTTGTTATGGCGTTGTGGGGGGGGCTTAGGGGTTATCAAGTTGTAAAAGTGTGAAGTCGAAGGTATGACTAGGGATAGAAGGAACAGTAGGGACAGAAGCAACAACAACAACAACGAACCTTTGGTTTCGATCTCCCAGAGAAGAACGCCATACGACCAGCTGAAAATTAACAGCTTAAACTTTATAAAACGCTTCTATGTTCTGTGGTGGTTTACCACCACGCGAGATGTTGGGGAAAACCCGAGAAAAGTTTTAGGATTACGAGCCTTAGGCAAGTTAATGTAAATCTTTTCGAGTGTTTTCTAAAGCTTTTATTAAATAAAATAATATGCTTCCACATTTATATGATATCTTGGTACCACAAAAGTATACCACTGAAACGTTTTGTGTAATCAGAGAAAACTATTATCTGTTTTTATGCTGAAACTCTCTTGAATACGCATACGGTTTTCTATAGTGTTGGTGTTTCAAGTAATTAAAATCTGAAAACATTTGATAGTATAAGTTGTGATACTGCTGAAAATAGAAAAGAAGGATACTTACACATCACTCTTTAAAGTAAATCGCATGAGCTCCAGGGACTCGATAGCCATCCATCTGGTAGGCATTTTCCCCTAAATACAAGAATGGAAGAGAGTTAAGGGATTTTCGCATTGAAATAAGTAACTTAAGCAGTTACTGATAAAGAATTATCACAAAAATGTCAGTTGTGTTGCGTAGTATTATATATAGTGTGCATTTCAAATAATACATAAATTAGTCCAATATTCCGACTGGGGGTGTAAAGAGCTCTTTCACCAAGTTAGAATTCAAAACGCTCAAAGCTGACACAGCCCCTGTTATCTTATAAAAAACTAGAGTTCATACTAGTCGAATGGATTTGACATTGTTGCAAGAGAATTTTGGGACCTATTCATTTCAGTTTTGGGCCCTGTTTATTTCCTCCGCATGCTATCATGAGGCTGTCTGGTCATAACTGTTAGGGAGCTATTCTGTTGAAAAAATCGAGGTTCGAAGCGTGTGAGGGATAAGTAGGAACATATCACAATGCATGTACTCACTCTTGTGGTTTTCTCGTATTCTCCAGTTTCGTAGATATCACGTGACAAGCCAAAGTCTGCTACCTTCGCTACAAAGTTGTCTGCTAGCAGAACATTTCTCGCAGCCAAATCACGATGAACACACTAGGAAAACGAGAAAATCGTAACACTCTTATCACTTATGAATTAAGTCCACCATAAATACTATTATTGTTTAGTCAATTTTTCATGCCAGCATTCTGCCCAACAAAACAAGCCCCCCTCCTCCCCAAACCAACAGCTGTGCACTCATTGGTCTCTGCGTTTTTGCGCAACTTTCATTCAAAAAGTGACTAATCTTAGCCGTTGACTTACCCTCTTGCTCTGTAAATACGCCATTCCTTTAGCAACGTCTAGAGCAATTCGTAGTCTGTTCATGTAGTCTAGATCAAATTCATATTTCTCTTCAGGTTTAAGCCTTCGACTTTGGAGAAACCTGACCAAAGACCCATAACGTGCAAACTCGACGATTACAAATAATTCATCTGTAACACAGAACGAATTAATTTAGGGTATGCATGTTCTTTATTGGGAGCCCCAAACCTTTCTAAAGGGAGCGCTCATAATTTATATAGAGGGGCTACATTTTTGGAACCTTCCTGCCATTTTCTCTGCCTCTCCCCCTTACGTTGTATCCTGGAAACAATAAAACCTATGAACCCCCGTTGTACCCTGTAACTTGTACCTTTTAGGAAATTTTCGACCCCCAACCCCACCCCCTAATTCTAATGTAAAATCATGACCCCTCCCTCAAAATCATCTTCTTCCTAATTCTTCTTCCCCTGCATCCAGTGATAGTGGCCTTAACCCACTCTCCAATATTGGGTGAACCATAATTATGGGTAAGTTCTGTAAGTGGCTCCAAACAACAAACAAAAACTAAATGAGCCGTTTTCTCGTAATGTGTTGACCAACCTCCTTCCGAAGTAGCACCAATGAGGTTGACTAAGTTCGGATGATTTCCAACATTGGCCATAATCTCAAGCTCTTCATACAATGCACGATACTCCTCTGGACCAGCACCAGCTTTTAGTTTCAAACAGAATAACCATTAAACAATTAAGACATGCTCGTCGATTATAATAACATCGATGCTGATAGTAAGGGGAAGTGAGGATAGTAATGATGGTAATAGTGATAAACGTGGGCATAGTGGTAGCGATGGTGATGGCGATGGTGAAGGGAATGGGGATGCTTTTTGTTTGCTTTTACCTTTTAGGGTTTTGACTGCACATGCGGTGGGGTTTCCATCTTTTACTAATTGCCCTTTGTGTACGACACCAAATTCACCTGACCCAATCTTCTCTAGCAGAACCAAATTTTCTCTCAGGATTTCAGTCCAGTTGCCATTGGACAAACTGTACATATTGTTTGTATAAGATCTCAAAATTGGATGGCCATTTTCTGTCTCCTCAACCTAGAAGTAAAGTTAGTTAATGGTGAAAGTAAGCAAAAACCTCACAAGCAAGCAAACAAGGAGACAAGCAATCAAACAGGCATACGCAAGCACGCGAGAAAGCAAGCAGACAAACAAGCAATGAAAAAAGCAAGTAAGCATATTGTTATAAAAAAAAAAGAAAAGAGCATTAATGATAGTCTAAGTATGAGAGATCAAGAGACTAAAAAAAAATTTTTTAATGATAATAAGAAAAGGATTTGACATGAATCCCAGTTGTTTATGATCACAGTTATCATGATCACATGATTACACTTACCTTGTTCCGATTAACATTTTGCATTTCAAATAAGTCTTCCTCCATTTTTTGTATTTGCATTTTTCTCCGGCGACACAGAAAGATGATGAGTGCAATGATAATTAATAAAATGAGAATGCAAAAGATGACGATGAGAGCAATGACCCAGCCAGCCAGTACAGCTAGAGAAAAGAAAAAAGTGTCATTGAAAATAGAGTCAAAGAATGGAATAAAAGTACGTCACTCTAAGCAGAACAAAGTAGAGGGAAAATGTAAAATTGGTGGCTCACACCATCCATATCGACTTTCAAAAAATAAACAAAAGGACAAACTATCCAAAAAGGAAAATGAATAGTTCGATTCTTATTCCTGGTGCGTGGATAGGTTTAGGTTTTATTTCCAAAAAAAGAGTAAGTTATTTGGCACTAAAGACGCCTCAATGTGCAGCTATGCGTACTTTGCTTCATAGACCTTTGCCGAATTCGCTTAAATGATGACTTTATTGGTTTCAATTCGAGGCTGGACTTGGTGTTATCATAGATTTGCCGTAAAGTATTATTTCAACCTTAATCTGAAACCTTTGTTAATGTTCACTGAAGGGAATTCGGGAAAGAACTATTGGCTTGCACAAACAAATAATTACCATGGATGTTAAGAAAGGCGTATGGCGGCAGAACACTTCTCTCGTGTTTGATACTAATTTTTTTTTCTAATGTGTACCAATGACTATAAAAAAGATTTTCCCCCTACCCTTTTCGGTTTTAATGTCAATGGCGGCACTCTCCTGTCCTTTACCGTCGTTCATGGCAAAAATTCTTGCAACATAAGCGGTTTCATCTTTTAATCCTGTCGTTGGATAAATTATTTCGGACGTCAGCAGTGAAACCATAGAATATCGTGGTCTAGTTTCAATACTTTGTATCAGCAGCATGATGAGTTCCACTACGACATGGCATTACTAAATCATGTGCTGCTGATTAGCAAGAAACGGTCGTCGATTTTCACGATCAGACCGAATTAGCAATCCTGAACATGCTGTAAGGATTGTCAGCTCATGTTCGTTGTCATAATTTATGAGGGATGCTTATATAGCGCATTTCACATTTGTCTCAATGAGCTTTACAATCTTTTTATGTGGAGAACTTTACGGACTGCACTTAAGGCGCCATTTTCAGCCGCGCAGCTTACAATCGTGTGTAGGTAATTGAAGGGATCGGAGGCAGGGCCTACGGTTAAATAACGTCCGCCGAGAAGTCTAACCATTTGCAATTGTGTTATTTTAAGACCCTGAGTATTGGTCTGGCACGAAGAGATTGAACCCATGACCTCCCGCACAACAGACTGATGCTCCACCAACTGAACCAACTGAATGACGGTATTCATTCTTATGTGAAAGTACAATCCAGGCCTATGTAAGTGAAAGCATTTTTCAATTATTTATCATTCTTCGCTAATAGGCTTGTTAAACCACATTTCCTAAGTACAAACGAAGATAGAAAAACCGAAAAAAATCCGTCAGTGCTTGGCATTCAACCTTCTCAGACCCGCAATTATGTGCTGCACAAGTTTGTTCCCAATCCTCCTTTAGACTTTGGAAAAGCAAAGAAAGAAATGATAGTGGGCAATACACAATAGACTTTTCTAGCATGGTCGTAATTTTTCCACATTTCATACCACTTGCCAATCCCTTAAGAACAGGAGCCTTTGTTTGGAGGCTCATCCATATTAATGTATATTCTCAAGCGCTGTCGAGAAACAAAGAAACAATACCCAAGGGAATGACACGTGGTCTGAAATGGGAAAACGTTAAGCTCAAGCTAAAAAGGTCAATTCTGCTTACGCCGCCGTGAATAAATATTTTCATGTTTGCACGCGCCAGAGTATACCTTGTACAAAATATAACCCTATAAATGATATTAATTTTGATATGTATTCACCTGTTATCTTAGTTTTTTCGCCCTTTATTATTCCAAAATTTTCTTTATCATTCGGAGAAGAAAATAACCAGTATTCAATAAGGTATCCCTTGATATCATAGTACCCGTGGTTCTTAGGTTTGTCCCATGATATCTCTGCTCCACTGTCTGTAACTTCTACAAGGGTAACATTTTCTGGCTGCGGTGGAGGCGCTGCAAAGTAAATAAGGTTTTTAATTGTTAAAGTTAAAGTGAAAAATACACCACAAAAATCAGAATTCTCCTTTTACGTTTTAGACCTTGACCACTGATTCATTTGTACTGGTTTGGCATCGTTCAAGAGAACATAATTCAGAAATACCAACGATGATGTGAAGAATATAAATCTTGAACAATACCTAAACTCTCACTAGTATTTCACTGCGGCTCTATCAACTGCTACAGTGGACTATATACGTAATTTTTAAATTCTCAGTTGCAACGCACGACTACCACCAGCTCATTTTAATATATGAGTGAGAGAAAGTTTGGGGTGTCTCTTGGTTCTAAGATCACTGGAAGATATGCTAGAAATACACAACGGGAAGGTGGAAATTCTGGGAATCTTACCAAAATTAGCCACTGTCTAGTTGGTAAAGAGTCGATTGGAAATGCTGGGAGAGGGGGGTGAGTAAAAATTAGCATAATAAAAAAAGAGAGGGATACGAATTTGATGGCCCCATGTAACTGGCGAGAAACAATATAAAAAATACGCATACCGTCTGTTTTAAATGCTTCAGGGCTGGCGTCAACTTGTAGATTTTTCACCCATCCTGTCTTTGCCTCGTCGATAACTTTCTGAGTAATAACTACTCTTTTATAGGTGGTTCTTTCTTTTTTGCTACTGATAGACTGGGTCACGATAACACGAAACACAACCCTGACGCTGCCATTCCTGGAAGGCAAAAAAACGATAAAAGGTACTAAGCAAGGGAAACGTGTTTTTTTTTTTTTTTTTTTTTTTTTTTTAATTTTAATTTAATTTAATTTTATTTTATTTGGCTTATATTGCATAAAGGAAGGAGGCAGCCCTTCAACATGTCCCTTAAATTTCTTTGACAATCCCCAGCCTGCAAAGATATTGAGAAAATTACCTCCGTCACCCCAAACAGGTATATATTTAAAAATCCATTAGTCGCATCAAAATTGCTATAATTCCATATATAGGTTTTTACGGGTTCCACCTCCGTGGTCAAAATAAGAGCGCGTATCTCTCAAAGAGAACTGAATTTATTAGTGCATTAATTGTTCTTGCCCACAAATATGGCTGCCATGAAAAATCCGCTATAGCCAAATTAATATCTCAGACCACTTACAGTATTTGTAAGATCTCCACTCCAATGTATCCTTTAAGGTCTTTGTATAATTCATCCATCTAGTAGAGTGAAGATAGAAAATAGGGATTAGAATATTAAAAAGGGGGGAGGGGGGGGGGAGATTAAACTATCAATCCCCCTTATGAGCCATTTTTTATTTCATCTAGCTTCTGGTTGAGGACATCAAAACTTCTGGAAATCGTGGAGGTGAGATGGATGACACTGAACATTCCTAAGAGTAGGTAAACAATCTGACTATAAAATTCAGTTAAGAAATAAAATGTTATTTACAAAGCGATGACCTTTCGACGCTCCCAGAACGTCGTCATCAAGTCAAAAATAAATGATAAAGTTACAATATATACACATAAAGAAACAATGAAGTTAATTAAACGATTTGCTCGTATTGAGTCTGATTGTTTGTTTAAAATAGGTTCGAGATGCTTTATAAAAAGCATCTCATTAACAAGACAATCGAATTTTCCTTTGCATTTTTTCAGCAGTTTAAATTGGTTTTCTTTCACAGTTCCATGCTCTTGGGCATGTTTTCCATTTGATGAAGTTGGAAATTTGTGTTTAGCCACTCCCTTTGGTGCAAATGTCTAGTTGTAAAGCCAACATAATCTGCTTCGCACAGATCACATTTGTAGTAATAAACGACGTTGCGTTGACTCACAATAGACGGTTTTCTCTCGTTAGGCTTTAATACTTGTTCCAATTTCTTGCTTGTAAAGACAGGTTATTTTAGTCAATATTTTAGCCAATCTTATTCCCAAACGAACACAGTTGTTTTTTCACAGCATTAGTTTGCTCTCTGGTCTTTAAATGGGATATACTTATCCTTATTATTTTCTCGTTGTCAGTTGATGGTACTTTTTGTTCACTTTGAAGGCTTTTATTAACAATAGAATCAACTAATCCCTTAAGGTAGTCTAACCGTTTGAAATTAGTACGCAGCTTGTCACATTCTTGTTCTAGGCCTTGAGGCGTTTATAATGCCTTTGCTCTTATTCGATTAGGTAAACAATCAACAATGAAAATATTAAAACCTAGGTGTCTTTAAAATTATTCAGCCTTTAATTAAGCCATTGATCTTTGCATTTAATTTTTTTACCACCTCTTTCCATACATCCATTCTTCACACCCCTCATAATTTTTATTTGAATCTTTACCCTATTGAAAATGATCAATTTTGTAGACTTAGCCTTTTTAATAGAAAGTGAAGTGCTGCGAGCAACATTTTGAGAGATCTGCATGAAGCACAAACCGTTAAATACTTGGAACCTAAAAAATGCACTGAGGTTGTAATGAAGTTATTTTCCACAAATTTATAAGGAAATCAAAGCTTACAGGTAAGGATGTTTTTTTATATGAAGGCGAGTTGAGTGTAATAACCAAGATATCTCTTTTCTTTTTTTTTTTTTTACTAAAAGTACTAAAAACTAAGGTTATCCTGGCTACCTAATACAAATTGCCTCAATATAAACAGCCACCGAAAGAGAAGGTTAAAATAATATAATTTGCAAAAATTGGAAAAAAAGTTGTCGGGTTGAAAAGGTTAAATCATAGAAGATAAAACGTAGGAGTGAATTATAACAGAATAATAAGAAAACAAAAGTAATATTCAGTAGTAATGTAGTACCTTCCAATACATACAAAACGGCAGTCAGTACAACGATAAAAACAATGCTACATATCAAACGAGGGCAAATAAACATACTCGATCAGGTGGTTAAGTTAGTGAGATCGCCTCTGTGCCAGGAATAACTTGTATTTCAAAGGAAACCAAGTACTTTCGTAGTACGGTGGCCGGTTAGGGTCATGCGTAATAATTTTTAACTTGCGTGTTTTTTTTAGTGGTTTTCATTTCCGTTCCTTTTTTTTTTTACTTTTTACTTTTTTTAATTTTATTTATTTATTTATTTATTTTACATTTTCCGCCATTTCAAAACCATGAACATGTAAGTAGGAAATATAGATTCAAAACCCGAGATATCGACTTATAGCCCAAGATATCCACTTATAACCCGAGTATCGACTTACAACTCGAGATATCGACATAATCCAAGATATTGACTTAGAACCCGAGATACTGACTTATAACTCGAGATATCGACTTGATATCGATTAACAATATTCTACGATATCTCGAGTTATAGTCGATATCTCGGGTTGTAAGTCGATATCTCGAGTTATAAGTCGATATCTCGGATTATAGTCGATATCTCGAGTTATAAGTCGATATCTCGGGTTATAAGTCGATATCTCGGGTTATAAGTCGATATCTCGGGTTACTTAAGTCAGTAACTCGAGTTATAAGCCGATATCTCGGGTTTTGAATATATATATATATTCTATTACATGTTCAAAAAAAAAAAAAAATAATAATAAATAAAAATAATAAATAAATAAATAAATAAATAAATAAATAAATAAAAAGAACGGAAATGAAAAGAACGGAAATGAAAACCACTAAAAAAAACACGCAAGATAAAAAATATATATATCACGCATGACCCTAACGGGCCACCGTACTTTTGGAAGGATTCCATGTGAAATCTAACACGACTGACCGTAAAAAACAGTGCTGAAAAAAACTCGTAAATTAGCAATGTTTCCCCTCGAAATGTCACTAAACTGTTCGTGACCTTGATGAATGCTTCAAGTAATAAAAAAAGGTTTGCATTTGACATGATGAAACTACGAAAAATAACACTTAAACTTGCTTTAGGAAATGGAAGACTCGACGATCGATGGCGATCAAAATTCAGGCTGACAGGGCAACGTGCTGTCATAGAAATGCCGCTGAACGTATGCATTGCGTGCTCCGAAAATCATCTAAAC
>WUAP02030899.1:4737-15026 GCA_015163945.2 Stichodactyla helianthus | reverse complement strand
CTCGTTTTTTTCCTCTCCCACCTCCAATATATAATTTACTTAACACCACTAAACCACACACACACAAAAAAAAAAAAAAAAAAAAAAAAAAAAAAAAAAAAAAAAAAAAAAAAAAAAAAAAAAAAAGATTTTTTTCATGTTTTATCGATCTTTTTAAAGTAACGTGAATTAAAACTGTAATATCAGGATTTGCTCATCTTTGCACGCGTTTTCTTCTTCAGATTGTTTGGTATTCATCTGTTTAATGTAAGGTGGGGTTTTAAGATGACTCACCTTAATTTACGACTTCAAACCAAGATTAGATTTCAGTGTTTTGCAGTCTTTTTTCCCTCGTTCACTCTGCAAGACAAAACAAACGAAAAGAAAAATACAAATAAAGATTTGATTAAAAGCTTTCAAACATCTTCAAAATGAAAATGTTTTTCAAAAACAGATTTAGTTATCTGAGGCGTACTGATCGGCTGGCAGCAGTTTAACAAATTCTGAAATTCTGTTATTTTTGGTCCTGTTGTAATAAAGTTCCAAACTCTCCAGAATTCAAGACAAGATCCCTTGAACTAACAAGAACTCCATATCTCATGAAGTCACACACAAAAATATGACGTTTTCAATTCATTACTCGTACAATTGTGACAACTAGTTGCCTGGCAACGAGAAGTACAACTGCTCGATGAAAGGTAACCCGTCAAAAATTCGTTCTTTCTCTGCGGGCAGGAACCGATTTTAAAGTAGATTAATAATATTAAAATACTTTGGGATATTTATTCAGGAAATAGTGCGATATGTGTGCACATATACTTGATTCTTTCCGGTGTTTGTAGAGTCTTGAAAGTTGACTTTAATTAAGATAGACCCAAAGACCTTCATCAACTAGCCTTCTAATGTCCTAATCGTCATCTCACTTGTGCAATAAAAATCTGCATTTCAAACCCAGATTGATAATTGATCGACGTAACGGCAAGTATTCCCAGATATCCTTAAGAGCTCTACTGGTGAGAGGTTTGTAATGAACAATCCATAACTAATGGGGATCGAAATGTCACCCTGCGCTCTTAAGAGGAGAAACATTAATTTTTCGATTTATGGAAAAGTTTTATAATAACGTTAATACAACTGGTGTCAGTGCTACGTCATCGGCGTATATATCGATTACTATATTAGGATTTTTAATGCAAAATTAAGATTCAAAAAGACTGAGTTTACGTTGGATTTTCTTTTGTTTTTAAGATATATTTGTTTTCATATTGATCGTCATGAAAATTCATTCTCTATGTAGTCTAGTTTTTCGAACGAAATAACCCAGCAAGTAAGACAAGTTTATATTATTCTCTTACTAAAGACTGATGTCAATAGGGTTTGGTCGAACGAATCTCATAGTCTTTCCAATTCCGGAGTATTTTTCCAGAATATTCACTCTCCACATTGATTTACACAACAGATTCGGAGGAATATTCATAACCCTGTCATAAATAAATTGTCTGTTGATAGCATGCTTTCTATGGCTCAATTCCTTTTTTCAATTCAAGTTTAATGACGCTAAAGAATAGAGAAGTTTTGACGGGTTTGTGGCAATAATGCGAGTTTCCTTTCAACAGTTGAAAACATCTGGTAAACGAGAGGAAAAACTGAAGCTCTATCCAGATGAATATTGTAATAGGTGGGAATATTTTCAACACTGAACGAGAAAACATCATTAATAGGACGAAAGAAGTTTGTATTTTTGCTATACGACGTCGGCTTCGCATTAGCTTTGCAGGTATTTAAAATAAAAAAATATAAATATTTTGGTAAGAAATTTCTCTTTTAAGATTCCAAATTAAAGATATAAACGATAGATAGGGAGTATTTGTGACTTGAACTGGGTTTCTTAAGTTGAATGTTAATGGAGACCCAAAATTACATTGAGCTCTAATTTCTTTAGAGCTTATTGAGCACGCCTGGAGGTATTTTAGCTGTAGTACGCAAGAACAAATGCTGGACAATAAAACAACCCATGTTAAAGAATAACTGAATCCTATAATATAAATTGCATAACACTTACCGAATTGAGACTATTAGAAATGTATTCTGTGGTTGTTTTATATAAAATTTAGGTAAAAACTCTTCTTATAGCTGTTGCTAGAAGGCTCAGTAGTGAACTGCTCCCGAGAGCTTGACCGCAAAATGCTCTTTGTCACAACAACATGTTACTTTAATAGCCGTCTGCTGTATTTTGTGGCTTTAGGTGTACAAGTGTGTTATTTACTTTGAGGTTCTTTTAAAATGTTATCAATGATTTAATGATTGGAACCACGTAGGGGAAAAAAAAAAAAAAAAAAAAAAAAAGATTCATAGAATTTCAACACGGCTGAATTGTGCCATAAATCCCTTTGTACAGGCTGAAATGATACACTAGAATACAAAGATGTCACATTCAAATGGAAAACTTTTCATTACTACAAAGTGCCATGATATACACATCTCGGAAATGATCGAGAAAAAGGTGTTACGAATAAAAAGGGAGAAAAAAATAAATAAAAAGAAAAAGAAAAACGCAAGGAGAATTTCAATGAACTTAAAAGTGTTGAGGGACATTCAACTGTACTCAAGACCATCAAACAAGTAAAGTGACTATAAACCCGAGAATGAATAAAAACAACAGGATAAAAGGCAGACAAAAATAAATCTTATCAAAAATCCAATAAGATAAGATAAGAAACTTTAGAATAGGAATGAAAAAGAAAGAAAGACGAAAATAAACCTAAAATTAGCAGTAAAAAATTCCAAACACAGTAAAATTATAAGAGTTTTTTTCTATTAGAGAAAAGCGTTCACTCAATCTAGCTCATTAAAACAGGCATTGTCAATCTCTCTTGTTACAAGATTAAGTCTATTAGTTGGAGCAGTAAAGGAACTGGGGGAAAATACTTGGATGACTTTATCACGGAAAACTCATCTAATGCAAGAATTGATCAATATAATGAACTTTCTTAGGGCTTGTCTCATTGAAAATATAATGCTTGAATAAGAAGAATACGTACTTATTCAATTGATCTAAAAGCGTATTTCTTTAATAATTTCAATGTCACATGAAATAAAAAGGATTAGAAGATTCATTTGAGACTAGCGCTTGGCTAACAACTTCTGAAAGCATAAAGCTTATCTGATCCTGTGACCCTTGCTCTTGGCTTCTCTTTTAAATCTAGATTTTGACATTGGTAGATATGTTTTGAGGACGAACATAGTCACAAAAGAACGCAGTTTGTCACTCACCTTGGTTTGAAACTCCGATTTCCAGGTTGTAAGTGCAATTTTTGGACGAAGTGGTTTGGAATCGACGTGGCCACGTAGAGAGGCCTTAGGGAAATGAATACAAAAGCTATGATCTTTAGCTTTTTTTCTTTTTGCACCCACGTCTAATTGGTCAGAAATATATCTAACTTTGCGCCCTGATTGGTCGTTCACCTTTGAACGCACGCGCCCACAAAATCCCGCCGAAAGCCATTAAAATGCTATTATTTATTTACTCGATTGTGATTGGTCAATATTCATTTTAATCCAAATTTAGACGTAAACAATTTTTGTTTTCTTTTTCATTTTTAACTTTTTGTTTTTTATTTTGTGTTTATTTACTCAAAAAATAACAAGTGTTTTTCTAAAAATGATATCTTTTGTTGCAAATCACTTCAGAATCTGTTGATACTATTTGTTATACTCAAGACATTTATTATGGGATTTAACGACGGATTCTTTGTCTTTTGACAAATACGACAAGGCCACAAAATGAGCCCCGAAAGACCCAACAGCTTAATAAAACAAAAATCCTTTGGCCTCCTTTCCAAATCAATTCTTTGTGGCTTCATTAGGTTTCTAATCATATTCCTTTAGAAACCCAATGACATAATATAATTTAAAGCAAAACTACAGACTTTGTACTTTGTACTAACCGCCAGAAAAAAAACTGATAAAGATATGATAAAAGCAAAGGAAAATACACTCAACAAAGTGAATAAGCATTCTGCTTTCGTATCCATTTCTTAATGGCGGATAATTAGTCGGCTACACGCTCGGTTTTATAATGTCGAAATCAGTATTATAAACTTGATTCTTTCATGTGTTTTTTAGTTAAGTTCAGGATTATGGATCAAGATCACTTCGTTTCAATTAAATTTCAAACTTTTCTTATTATTTTCTAAGCGTTTTAATCGATCCTGATACTACTAATATTAGTAGTGTTATCGCTAAACGATGTATTCTTCCCTTACCCTACCCCTGTACTGAGCTGAATCGAAAATCAAATCACTAAAGTAAATTACCCAGAGATGCTATAATCCAGCCATACTGTCTCCTTCCAAATACTTTAAATTGCTTCCTATTTAAGTAAGAATTAATAGAAAATTTTTCTAAACTCTTGAAATACTAAATATCCTGAGATTTAGCCATGTTAGCACCGTGCAGTTTCAATATTCGCACCTGGAAGGGCTCCTAATGCTGATGAAATAGCAGTCCAAAGGATCTATATTAATTAATATCGTATATCTTAGATTTAATTTTGTGCAAATAAAAGCGGGACTAAATCTTTAAGAAAAGAAAAATAGTCAAAGAGGAGACAGAAGTTAAGCAGCTTTTATTCAGGTCTTTATTCAGGTCTTTATTATCAGTATAACTTTCTCGCTAAGGAAGTCCAACACTTTTCTTTTCTCGTTTAATGGAAAAGAACATTTTATCTTCCTAATCGTATCTTCTGTTCTTGTACGTCGATTAATAAAAACATATGAGTGAGATGAAGTGAGCATTATCGTATAGTGTAACGGGGATTTTATGGGGACTTATGTCCTTGATCTTATTTAATCGACTTTACTAAAAACTGACTGAGTACAAATTTCTTCCATGTGAAGGCAATCTTACGCCTGTGCGTAGCAGAGTATTTGATATTCTAATGCTTGTGTCTCCATTGGAAGTAAAAGATAATTTGAAAAAGAAAATTGAGATCTTTTTTTTTTTCAAAGCATTTATATACCAACAAAGCCATGTTCATTTGCTCTATCTTCGTAATTAGCTCTGACGCATCAATACGTAGGCAGTGAATGCTATCGGCTATTTTAAGCTAGGTAGGCACAGATATATTTAATGCTATATCTGATATTTAGCATAAGAAAGCCTTTTGGTGCTATATCTGATATTTAGTATAAGAAAGACTCTTTGGTCAATCATTATAGTATTATAAAACGCCAGATACAAATAAAGATTTCAAGGTTATTAACCGACTTTCCCTTTTGGTAGCTAGTTAGCATTGATTTTTTTAATGAATCGACTACCAAGTGGGCGTTAAATGAGTATAGCGTCTCATGGTCTGTGCTGTACACGTGACCAAAACGCATCATTACACCACGTGATCTAGGCGAGAAATATTTCTAATTAATGCCAAGATTTCTTTCAAACTTAGTAATATCACCCGAACAACACTTGAGGATTGGGTAGAGTTTCGTGCGTTGAGAAAAGGTATATCTATCAGTTTTGTACAAAAATGAGAGTAAACTTCAAACTAGTTTTCTTTCTGGGAAAAAATGTTTAATTACTAAGTTGATCATCATGACGAATCCCAATCGTTATCTATCTCGGAAAATCTTTGTATAAGGACTTTTAATATTTATGGAATTACAATTTTCCCCTTTTTTAAGAGAAAAAATAATAAAAATAAGCGTTAAGCTAAATTTTAAAACTTTGATCTTGGCTTAAAAAAAATTGCGAAAAGAATTATTTAAAAAAATTTTGTTTTCCCAGACGAATTAGATGTGCATTTTCCCAGTGACCCTCACTGATACACTCGGTATATTGTTAGCCAAATCAAGAGGTAAATATTCACAAAGATAGCAGATATATACGCAAAAATAAGGCGCATTTCATTTCCATGGTCCAGATATGAATCACTATAAACTTGATGCTCAAGGCTTGATGATATTATTTCATTATTCCGGCCCTAATAATTGGGTATTCATTCATATAGAATTTTCAAATGAAACGCCTAAAGTCAGTAATCGTATTATCAAATCATTACTCCTTAATCACTGGAATTGAAAGATTTTCGCTCGGCAATCTGATCGTTGTGATTTTATTCACGGTAGCTTGTAAATCCTTAAAATCTAAGCTCTCTTTCACGGTTGCTTCGAAGCCGCTAGACTCGAGTATGCATGTTTTTTTCTAAATGGATTTCATTTAGTTGATTTGTGTACTGTTTAAGAAAACAAAAGATCGAACAAGCTCTTTGACAAAAATAGGTTAGCTGGAGGCTTGCAAGTAGATCATGGAACGTGCGTTAGTACGAGTTTTGAATTAATAAGCACAGTACATCACGCATTGTAATGTAACCAAAATGACAGAACCTAGGGATGAGTGAGTGAGTAGATGAGTAGATGGATGGGTGCGTGGATGGATGAAAAGATAAATGGGTAGGTCGGGTGGGTGGATGGATGTATGGGAGGGTGTGGTGGATGTGGTGGGTGAGTGGGTGGATGGATGGGTAGGTCAGGTGTGTGGGTAGGTGATATGGGTGGATGGATGGGTAGGTCGGGTGTGTGGGTAGGTGATATGGGTGGATGGATGGGTAGGTCGGGTGTGTGGGTAGGTGATATGGGTGGATGGATGGGTAGGTCGGGTGTGTGGGTAGGTGATATGGGTGAGAGGATTATATTGATGGTTGAGGGGGCGGTAGGTGGAAGGGTGGATGGAAGGATGGATGGATGCAAAGAGGTAAATAAGAAACAGAAAGGGAGGGAGGATAAGCGAATATACAGATGTTGGAAGGGACATAAGAGACATAAGAGACATAAAATTACTATTAGCAGGGGGAGGAATGCATTTAATTTTTACTATGATAAATTTTTCACCCTTCCTATGCAAGATGCAAGAAATGATCAGGCCTCTCTCCTTGATGGATACCAAAAAATGCGTACCCACCACTACACTACACTACACTACACTACACTACACTACACTACACTACACTAAAACACTCCCAAATTTTTCGATACCCTCCCCTGCCCTCCTCTCTCCTGCCCTGTCCTGTCCCCTCTTCTCCCCTGCTATCCTCTTCCCTCCCCCGCAAAAAGATCCAGAACTACTCATTTGAATCACAGTGTTAATCAGAAGACAAGGGATTGTTGTTCTTAGACAGGGAAATATCACCAGTAGTGTCATCTTTGCACCTACTCATGCAGCTAGATTTTATCACGAGTTCTTTTGACTACACAACCTTTTATCACATTACTGAACTATATCGTCCGATCTATCTATTGTTTGATTTTGGTTTTAGATTTTCTTTTGGAATGAAAAGATATAGACATTGACTTCCACAATTAACTTTTATGCTTCAAAAATGAGCAAATACACGACTGACTAAATTATTCAATTTTCCTCCAAATGTAATTTTTCGAAAAGCGAATATTAATATTAGATATGTTCTGTAAAACGATTAAAGCATTCAGATATCTGCACATTTATTAGAGATCATGATTGTGTTATTTATATGAATTAGTCATTAATTCAATTTCATAAAAATGCTGTTATCGAATAAGGCGTTTTAACGATTTTTCTGGCGTTTGTTTGTCCCAGTGAGCTGAAAGAATGGGACAGAATAAAGTAAACTTAAACTTTCTATTTTTGCATTTGCAATTCCAAAAATAGAACCCGAATTAGCGCGCAAATTGAGCCAAGAACGAGCTTCAATTTCATAGAATTCGGATGTGTACAAAAGAATTTGATTTACACCATGTATCTTAGCCGGAAAATGCTGATAAGCTTTGCTAATAACCTTTAAGATGCTAAATATATAAACTGACAACAAGCCTCAGAAAATTGAAGCAATATTTACAAAAATAACCAGCAAATTTTCGAATTTTCAATTCTTCTTCCGCTAACTTAACTAAAGCCCTCGCCAATTTTTGAGCTCACTCGCGGATGTTTTTGGATAATCTATCTCAGCGTAATCTCGAATCCCTGTTATTGAGAAACCAAATCTTTTCAAGGGATGTGACTGGTTGAGTTACCTTGCCGATTACATCTGCCATATCAGGTGCTGATGACGTACTCACAGGGATATTTCAAATGGAGGTCCACGGTATCGGCTTGGCGATCAGTTTTGCTCATCGTCGCTGTTTCCGCGGTCTTTTTAGGGAATTTCTTAGTCTAAATAGCTGTATGTTTTCGTCTTTCACCGCCGTAGGATTAGAAGGATATACTTAGTCAGGTTTGGGCTTGAGATAATGTACCAGAGATCGAGCCGCCGGAAGCCATCTCAAACTATACCTCAAAAACAACTCAAAACTAACAAAAAACAGAGCTTTCTAGAATCTAAATGTGGTGAAATTTTCGTATAAGTAGGCATCAAATAGAATGATTTTTTAATAGATAGGCAGGTTTCGTATGACTGTGAAAAGCTCGCGGCACCAACACGGTCATGACACGGTCAAGGTACAGCAAGGCACGGCAAAATTCTACAAAACATCACGGTCGCGGCAAGGCACGTTTACGACACCGATCGTGCCTCTTTTCACAGTCATACGAAATCTGTTCTATCAAGCACTAAGTTAGTAACTGAAGTACCTTTCACGGCAACACTCCTTGAATATTTAAGAAAACATCCTGTGTGCCGCTTAGTCATCATGACGCTAGCTAGATGACACTTGTATTCTGCAACACTTACCTAACTACAGCGCCCCGATGAAATACTGGCCATCTTTTCAGCGCATTGCAAGAAAACTGAGGATCTGAAGAAGATCTACGAAAAGAACCCCTGCTCAAAGAACTTAAATCTCCCACATTATTACGTAAATTCAAATTCTTCGTCTGATGTTTACAGTAAAACGAATGGAAAAAAATCAATAGTTTAACATTTGAATATCAAAGAACACAACATGATCAGTATAGTTCTTTGTATCCTCTATTGAATATTACCCCTTGAGCTTTGAAACATTTGTACATGAAGCAAACCATTTGATTGGCTATATTAGATCACGTTACCATAACACGTCATTTGCGTCAGTTAAGCTGTTACTCTTATTTTGTTCGACTTTTTTTGTGTTTGAAGAGGTAAAGAGAAACTCTTATTGCTTATCTCCTATACTTTTATATTTGATATGATGGGAAATTTTGAGTTCGCGTAGTGAATTAATTAAAGCAAAAACTTGAATTATAGCGAATTTCCCAGGAAGGTTTAGTTGATTAGCTGAAAATGGCCGTCAATTTACTGAGCAATTCTCAGAAGAAGAAGAAAATCAAAAGAAATGAAGATGTTAATTAAAATAATTATAAAGACAATAAAATAATGACCCTTTTCATTTTGATTTCTTCATGTAACTCAGCAGATGAATGAGCTATACTACTAGTATAGTCTGTTTAACCGGTTTAACCGTTTTACAAAGCATATAGTTGTTCATATAGATCGCTAGTGAATGTTGAATGTTGCAAGTATATTTACGTTATGGAAATTGTGTTCCAGATCGAACCGCAGTAAAAACGTTGCACAGAATAATTTAGCAGGACAGTACCGGCAAAATTAGGTTCTACCTTCTGTGATGAATTTTAGTGTTGTCAACAGGATTGAACAGTTTCCAAGCCGTTATATGGTAACCTTCGAGATTTTGTAGGAAAAGATTGAAGAACCATATAAGTTTTAAACCCTCAGATTTTGTCTATGTATTTCGAGTTTTGGAAAAACTTGTAAAATAAACTTTCGACAACGTTAAAAAAAAAAGCCATGGGTTTTACTCATACAAAAGATATGTTTATGAGCACATTTTTGCATGGCACTCGTTTTAAACAAGAATTATCGATCGTAAGTTGAATCACACCTCCCTGGTTGAATTAAAAGTGTAATTTTAGCTAGATTTGAAATTTTTTAATTCCATCATTATAGTTTTATGTATACTTGTAAATCATTGTATTAATTAGCTTTTCTAAGAAAAATAAGTCAAAACCTTGATTACCGTTTGCGCTATAAATTTTTCATGGATGGTAGTTTTCAATTCTTTTCCTTCAAAATCATGCATTAAATGGCGGATATCTCGAAAACCACTTCGGGACACTCCTTTTTCTTTTTCAGATTTGAAAATTACTATTAAATTTCCGTTCAAAATATTGTGATTCATAAACCTTGTCATGGACTTTTCCGATAGTAGGCGAGTGATTTTTCCGGCTCTTCGTATAACTGGAGGAAAAAACTTCCATGTCATGCACCAAGAGACCATGAAGGAGAGTAGCCTTCATAGTCTCTTGTTTGCACTTTTAAAACATTCTTTTATTAAAAAACAAAA